>JBBPTH010000120.1:0-48602 GCA_038094055.1 Chalciporus sphaerocephalus | reverse complement strand
GGGAAGTTTTGTGTTTCCAAGCGGTTTGCGATCCATACTTGGTAAAACGGGCTCCGAGGATGTCTGCGGTGTGATTGACCGCGCAGGAAGTGGAGGCGCCGATGAACTTGATGTCGATGATATGATCGAGAGTGTACTTTCGTCTTGCGTCAAGCGACGAGAAGGGAGCGGGGGTGGGACTAGTGTCGGGGTAGTCAGCGTAGAACTTGCGCCAGACAGATCCTGGGATCCCGAGTGTCCGGGCGTACCATTCGACCGACGTGGCGGACGCGGTGGCGCAGGCCGAGGTGGTGGTTTGGGCTTTGTGGGGGGAGAAACACTCGACATACTCGATATACTTTCACTCGAGCTACCCGAACACGCCCGCTTGTGGCGAGGAGCATATGGCCGCCCATTAGAGTGGGTGGTCGATAGAATGGCCTCGAACGAGCCATTCAATCTCCGGGACGAAGCTTGAAGAGAAACTTCGGATATCTCGGATACTTCTGATTCCTCGTCCGAGAAGGGGCTATATAGAGAAGAAGCGGAGCTTTCTTGAAATTCTGAGCTATCATCACGTGAGAAGAGCGATGAGCTCTGGGCACGGAGATGGTGATTACGAGCAGGTAACGCTGGGGGACTTGTTGACAAGATATTGGGTTCGCTGTGACACGTAAGATGATCTTCACGGAGATACCCTTTGGGAGTTTGAGGTGCCGGAACTTCCAAATTTGAAAATCGGTTTCGGATAGCAGCCACACCGCCTGCGCGTGGTGAGGAATCCACTTGACCAATATTGGCCGGATATATCTCGGCGGGACTGTCAACTAAAGGTAGGGATACATGATCCATGGATCCCGGCTTCGTATGACGAGGTGGAAGGATGGGAAGTAGTTGACCAGTCGCAACCACTGGCTCACTATGTCCCGGTCGAGGAGATGGTTTGGGAGTGGTAGGACGCGATGGAGAAGGTGTCGACGCTCGAGTCTGCACCGGAACGCTAAGAAAGTAATAGTTAGCCCCTGAATTTGGACCGACCGACAAATGAAGGTGTACAACCCCGTGTGTTGGCACGGACAGAGCGGGATAAATCACTCACGAAAATCTATTCCGAAGGGAGGACACACCACCCAATGGAGGTGAACCGTCCTCACCATTCTCGCCCAAACCCATGCTCTGGTCCAACCGAGAGACAGATTCAAAACTAGCGTTCTGAGCTACAAGCGCGGCTGGTACAGGAACAGGACGCAGCAATGGTGACGACACAGGAGAGATGGACGACTTCTTAGCCTTAGCAGGTGGCGGCGGCGGTGGAGGACGTTTGAGCGCAGCAGCCTTTGAGTCCGAAGCTGAGCTTGAGGGCACCACACGTATAATTGGTGCTGACGGAACTTGGTCTCGGTCACGATCATCTAACGATCGTGTGCGTGTATTCCGAGAAGGAGATGTAGTAGGTACGAGATATGACTGACTCTGCAGAATGGCGGCTGGTTTTGTGAACGTACTCGCCATCGGGGTCGGAGAGGCACTGTCCAGGGCCAACTGCTCGAACCTGGACTTGAGACTCCTGATAGACGGTGTGGGTGAGAACTCGATTTCTGGGTTATTTGCCATGCTCGAATAGAAAGAGAAATGAACGTATGGGCCACTTGGGTACTAGCAGGGTTGCGTGTGTGCGATAATGAAAGGTCGCCCTAGGACGGCGATGTTGTAGAACGAGGGGGTGACTGCTCTGGGTAGTTATGCGGGTGTCTGGTCGTTCGCGGGCAGCGTTGTGGACGTCGTCGTCGCTGCGAATGGAGTATGGAGTCGTCGGAGAGTGTGACCTGGTAGGAGCACTCGATCCGGATAATAAACCATTTATGGTAACTCGGAATAGCGTCACTTTACCGCGTTTCAGACCACGGCCGAGACTCATATACACGACTTGTCAAGTCCCTCGGTTCAAATTAATTGAAACCACACAGCTTGAACTGCCCATGTATCAGACCAGTATCAGACACAGTCGGTTTCCAGATAAATCGAGCCCCGTCACGACTTTCTCCCCCTTGGCGAACCCAAAAACACAGCTGCGTGCACAGAAATTCAGGCTGAAACGTACCCTCGAACACTGATTTCCAGTAATCCGGTGTTCTAACTCATTGAGTCAAGAGACACTAACTATGCGATCGTCCCATACTAGTCACAAAATCTGACATATGCACATACACTACAAGTCAAAAGTATACATCGTCCATGCGATTAGGTAGGGTACTAGAACGGGAATTATGCCATTGCAAGAAAGTCACTTTTTGCGTGCCCCAACAAACGAGGGCTTTTGAGAGAACGATGGACCAAGATATACCAGTACGTGAGACAGTCAAAGGTATTCAGAGCCCATGCTCAGCAATATACCGCATGATCGTCAACGACGCGAAAATATCAAGATACAGATTCGAGTACGCCTCATGAATAGTCAACGTATTCCCCGAAACGCTATACGCCGGCACGTTCGGCGGTCGAAGATCATAATGCGCAATTACGACGTTCTCTTCCGAAAGGCACGCCCACTCATGACCGTCCACCGTTTTGGACTGCCATCTATACTCGAGTCCATCCGATGCCCTGAATTTCCGTGACAGGGATCCCCCGAACAGAGCGGTTTTGCGAAGATAATTGTTTATGGGAATTGACACGCTAGATGCAGGCGGCCTCAAGAAATGAATCGTCCCAAGGCCGAGGGACGGCCCCCCAAACTCAAGAACAATGGACGGCTGTCGTTCGAGATGGCGCATGTCCCTATGGCGCGTCGAGCGACGACCCATGAGGTAGATAGCGAGCGTTGAGCTATTGGCAGCATTGGGGTAAGGAGTGACACGAATGAACATGCGGTCGTAAATGTCATCATAGTCAGAGCCCATGAGTTGTCCAGTGCGGTCTTCAAAGGTAAAGGGCATTTGTATGTACCTCATCATCATGCTCATGGGACGACGGCGTAGGACAGGCTGGAGGGGCTGCAGACTACGAGGGAAGCGAGGAGAGGACCGAAAAGTACACGGAGGTATGGCTACAGCGCCTTTTATATGCTGCGTCCGCAGAGCAGTGGCCACGTACAGAGACCAGGAAGGTCCTCCTCCGGCGGAAGGGCGCAAGGTGATAGTCAGTTTTCGTCATTGTGAAAAGAAGCTAGCAGGTATGAGCAGTTCACCATTTCTGGGTCGCGGAGTTGTAAAGTCTCCAACTAACCAGAGATAAATGAAGACTAGGGCATGGGGGACTCGGGAACAGGAGAGGTCGTAGCGTATATCTGGGATAAAATCCGGATTCTACTGAACCTGATCAGACCGGTGAGGTACCAACTGCCCCGGGCTGTGTGAAGGAAGTTTAAATGACGAGTTGGCACCATACGAGCAATAACTTACGCAACTGTGTATATCAGTCAGTTTGAATGATCACACAATGAGACATACCCAAGTCTAATCGTGCAAGTTTTACGTGATGGAGGAACACCACACAGGATGGAAGCCTCATTCGATAAAGTGGACCTGAAGGGGTAAGGAGGTCGTGCCCTAGTCAGGACCATGTCACGCCACTAGGTGAACGTGCGATGCGGCGCATCAAGTTCTCAGCACAGCACAGGATACGGCCCAACTTCACTCACTCTCCCGAAGTAGCCTGACAAATCGGTCCGGCCACAGGCCCGTAGCTATTGTCGCCCCCAATACTCCTGTGTTTTTCTTAGGACTCGTCCTCCTCGGGCAGTTTCTGACCCACGTTTGAAGTTGTGCAAACCGACTCGGAAACGCGAGCGTTCAAGGAGCGTGCATAGCTTTGATGCATGTTCCGCCGGAACGCCACTTGAAGTTATCCATTCCTCAGAGGAAGATCAGAGTTCACTTTGATATGCCCTGCGAAACTAGTTAGAACAAAAACTGATCGTCGCTGTTGAGGACGTAGTGACAAATACAAGTTGAACACTGCTGACGCATGTTGGACCTCGGTACGGATCACCGTCCCGCTGGACATCTCAGAAGACCAGTTCATTGTGAATCATGATCATCTCTGTTGTTTCTTTTTCGCACCCTTGTGGGATCACTTTCTGTAGAACTCTTTCTCAGCGAGGGGCATCTCGGAATCAGTCCCAAGTGTGCAGTAAACTGAAATAGAGGATCCGAGTTCCCGAGCAAATTGAATAACTCGGACGAACGTAGACTAGCCTTGCACGTTGCAGATCTACGGTTTGTTTACGGAGTCACCACAAAGTACTGGTGCAAGTGTATCAGTTTCGTCTAATTCATGAGACACAACATTGTCAGTGGGTGGTGCAACCACACGGTCGGCTAGAAAGCAGGGGATCCGCAACACCAGAGAAAGAGGAAAAGACAATCAAAGACTCTACAAAGGTAAGCAACGCCGTTCGGCCAGCTGACGAAGAAACGACTATTTTTGCTCTGTTTGCTCGTCCTTACGAAGATGACTCGACCAAAGGACCACTTTTGCATTTTGCACCAACAGATTATCTCGATTCGATCATCTGAAGTGATATCATCAACGCTGAGCAACGCACCCGTCACGTACCCGCTACCGATATCCGCTATGACATCCGCCCGCCATCAAAACCACCGTCAGCGCCAATATTGCTCGCAGAGGTTTTGGCATCCAAGAAAAGCTCATTCATCTCGCCGATATCTTCGATTTCTATCTCATCACGACCAGCCAATCTGGCAAGAATGGAAGCAGGTGCCAATAATTGGAGGGCGTAACTAGACAAAACAATCCACGTTATAATTTTGGTCACAGATGGGAGCTTTGATAACGTACCGCATCGATCCGCGTTCCCCTTCTTCGGCGATTCGCTCCAGGACTCCTGAGCCAAGTTTGAGGCCCTCGACATTTGCACGGAGTTGAATAACTTTGGCAATCTGTTCGTGGTTGTACCCGTCCGTCTTCACGATCAGACATCGATCGAGCAGATCGACTGGTATCCCATGCGGCGAAACGACATCGGTAGTCCCACGCACGAGTGCATTGCCCCTATTGGTGGCAAGAATAACGGTAGGGGCCATAGGTGACTCAAGCAGTGAGTTCAGATAAGTGAAGCACTCGACATCAAGCATGTGGACCTCGTCAATGAATACGACCCCTGGGATAACTTCAGCGACACCCTGATCAACGTAACCTTTGACGACTTTGTTCACTTCTCGGCGAAGCTTGTCGGTGACCTCTGTCCGACCACTCTTCATCAGACTCCCCATTACACTCATAATATCTTGTCCACCCTGAGGACGGGCATTGGCAGCGTCGAGGTCACCCAGAGTCACATCTTGGACGAGCTCCTTCCGTTTATGCACGTCGCCTTTCGGCAGGGGGACATACGTCTCAGATTCAAGGTCGTACGAGGAAGCATACGCGTCCGAGCGACCCACTCGCTTGACAGCACCTGTGTTAGCTTCGACGTAAATGACATCGCCGACGACAATTTTCTCTTTTAGGATAGCTTCATAGATGGTTGGGTCTAACCGAAGTTGCTTTGTCCCTTTCACTGTCTTGAGACCTACGATCACATGTGAAACAGTCTTGCCGTAGCCACTCAGGGGGTTTTCGGATTCAGCGGGCGTCAACTCGGTGACCTCTCCCTCGTACACTTCTTTTGTTTCTTTTATCCGAAGGCCTATGGCACGCCGGAACGCCTCTGCCAATACTTCAGTCTTTTTCACCTCTGTGCTATACACCTCGGATCCAACCATGGGACAAAAAGGTACTTTAACACCCAATTCATGCGATATCGCAAGCGCCAATGCAGTCTTGCCGGTACCAGGTGCACCAACCAACAAAAGCGCGCGTCCGGAGAACTTGCGTGATTTTACGAGATCGACCACGACCCCACATGCCTGAGCGATCGTATAATCAGAAACCAAGGGCGAGTCGGGTACAAGCTTCACAGACCTCTCGAGCATTTGTTTGACCAATAAAACCGGCGCTCTCGGATGCTGCGATCCCTTCTGCATTCAGCCCAAGTCCTTTGATGTGAGAGTGTGGTGCTATTCGCGACGAACGTGCTGAGGATGCTGCAGAGGGTGGTGGTAAAGCGTTGTGCGCTACTGGCGCGGAGGTCGAGGAGGTGGTCGTAGCCTTCATTTTTGATTAGCTGGCGCGTCCCAGCAAGCGGACGGTCGTAGACAACTTGGATTAGTCAGCATCAATCTAGTGTCAGAGTTCACGAAGTTGCTCTCAACGATCAATCATATCACTGACCCGCCATCTAACTAGGTGATTCAAGCGTCGAACTATTCCTAGAAGCTAGTGCACATTGAGTGAGGATAACATGGTATTAGAGTGAGTTTGCTGAGTGAATTAATAATCTATGATAACCCCTTAGACTCGACTCTCATTTTGAGTCCGATTCTCCAAGTCCGAAGCTGTACAAACCACGTACTTACGAGTTTACGACCGGCCGACCAGACGGAAAGGAAACCTATCTTATTCACAGACGCTCATCATCGTCTTCAATAACTAGCATCAGAATCCCCACAACTTGGTAAGGCTGTACACCAGCACCATCTCCCTCAACCAATCACTGATCAACCACGGCCATCTGGTAGTTTAACTGCTTGATCATGTCAGGAGGCGCTACCTATTCTCATGGACACCATGAGTCCGTTCTCCGTTCCCACTCCTGGCGGACAGCCCAGAACTCTGCCGCCTATCTTCTCAAGTACCTCAAGCCCGATATGCACATCCTCGATATCGGATGCGGTCCCGGTACAATCACCGCCTCGTTCGCACATCTCGTCCCCCAAGGCAGTGTCACCGGAATCGACTACGTCCCCGCCGACGCAGACGTGTTCGTCAAAGCACGCGAGCATGCTGCCTCCCAGGGCGTCACCAACATCACCTTTGCTCACGGAGACATCTGCAACTTGGTGAACATTCCTGACGACACTTATGACGTCGTCCATTGTCACCAGGTTCTCCAACACGTCGGGGATCCCATTCAAGCGCTGAAGGAGATGAAACGAGTTGCAAAGCCAGGAGGACTCGTCGCTGCTCGGGAAGCGGACTCCAAATCGTTTGCATGGTTCCCCGAGACGGAGACGATGGATGAATGGATCGATTTGTATCAACGAGTCGCACAGACTAATCACACGGAGCCAAATGCTGGGAGGAAGTTAGTTTCCTGGGCAATGGCTGCTGGGTTTAAGAGGGAAGGAATCGACGCCTCAGCTGGGACTTGGTGCTTCAGCACGCGCGAAGAGCGGGCCTGGTGGGGTGGTATGTGGGCAGACCGCACTGTTGGGTCGACATTTGCGACGAATGCCCTGGACAAGGGGCTTGCCACTCAGGAAACATTGGAGCGGATTTCACAGCATTGGAGGGAATGGGCTACGAGGGAGGACGGTTGGTTCGCCCTGTTGCATGGAGAAATCGTGTGTCGTGCGTAAACATGTTTGTATTTGTGCTTCTTTGAATTATATGTATAATACACACGCCGTCCGCTCACCTCAGAAACTGAAGGCCCGCCAGGAAGCCCTACTATAAACCCGACTGACTGCACGAAGTGCACAATGAGCAAAGTAGACGATATCTGGTAATGATAGATCCGTATGAAGTCCCTGCCGCCTTGATCCTCTGGTGGAGTTGTCCTCGATCTCGATCTCGATGCCAGTGCTAGACACGACAGACAACCAATTGGGTCGGTACAAGAGCATGACATGAATAATATCCATGGATGGATTTGCCTCGAGAGTAAAGCGTTACTATCTATTGTTGGTAGGGCAGTACACTGGGACAGTGCTGTCCGTGGCATTGTTATGTGCACTAGACCATCTGCGATAGGGGTCAATTGCATCGTCACTCACGTGACCTCAACGCGGTCGAACGCGTGCTCCCAGAGCTCTTGTCTTCTACCGCCCACCTACTCACCATGCGCATTATCTCGCCAGCAGCTGGTCCGCCTACATCTGACTCGCTAAGAAATGAAAACTCATCAGCTTCTGTCGATTCTCAAACGAATGCAGGGTCACCACTAGTCGCAACCGTTAAGGGACCCATTCTCGCCACCATGATCTCAACGATGCCCACCGTCACTCTTGACACAGATCTTGTGAGCGACCATATGGCAGCAAGACTCTGCATTAGCTTTCTTGGGCATGTCATGTTTCTCAAGAATCAGGTCCCATTGTCAGTGCTATTTCTCTTGTATCAGCCCAATTTGTGAAATGTCGTCGACAGTCCTATCGTTCAGCTGGCCCGAATGCCTGCGACTGACGTGAGCAATCTAATTTCAGTGTTTATAATCCAACTTGATCTAAACTCATCAAGGATACGACCCGTGCTGCCAAGAAACGTCACGAACTGTTGAATTCATTTGATACACTTGCCTCGCATCTTTACACGACATTCGTAGCCCTTTCGACTGCGCTCGCGCTTCGTGGCTCTCCTGAAAATGTGGGATCGGACACACAGCAACTTTAGATAGCATTGCAAATCGAAGATGTGGGTCGGATAGAGCTTTCTTCGCGGTTGCTCTGGGTCCTACTCTCGGAGCAGCCAAGACACGCGTGATCGTTGGCATAAACGCACTCGAAACAAAAGTGTGGGGATTGCGGCCGGACAAACCTCTGGGTGCACTTGATCCGCACGAAGGGTCAGAATGTAATAATGACGAGGATGAAGATGCCGTCCACAATTCAAGCGATACTGACGAAAGTGAAGACGACGAAGACGGCAGTACTGAGGAAGATGAGGTCTCCGAACCAGACGACGACGAACCCGATGCTGATGCCGACAGTGATGGATCTCCACCTCCGTCACGTAGTCCATCTCCATCTTCTTTATCCGGCTCAGACGATAGCCCACCTCCCGACGACCTTCGAGTGGAAGATCCGGAAGCCTTGCGTGCTGCGGAGCGTCTTCTTTCGCGAACCCTTGCAGCTGCGTGTGCCGAGGATGATGGACGCGGCTTGGCTTCTGAGATGGCACCGACACAGACCCATGTCTTACTGAGAGCGCCACGTCGATTTGCTCACCCTGCTTGGACCCCTCGACAGAATTTGTGTGCTTCTTGGGACAGTTATCTCACAGAATTTTTGCAGGAGTCCGGAGAAGCACCTATTTTCGATGAAGCTTCTTCTAAAAAGCGGGCGAAAGCAAACAAAGTTCAGGGGGTTTGGGTCATGTCCCGGGAAAGCGTCAATGTACACAAGGGCATGGATAAAGAGCTGGCTGAAGAGGATGAGATGATATGGTGGAGTTGGGACGGAAAGCTTGCCGGGTTTGCAGACTGGTGACGACGTTCGGTTGCCTCACTTGCTGTTGTATGGAAAAATGGTTGATCAGTACACGTTATTGGGCCTCATGTTTTTTTTTCAACCTGAAGCTCCCAGACCCGCATGGTCAACTCTTTGTTTCTCATCTGCAACTTTGATAAACGCATCGGGACGAGGTAACTTCAACGGGTATCACGTCCGGTTAATGCGCTCGTATATATTATCAGATCGCCGGACTCCATACCTTGTGCCTAACTGCACTGCTGTTGCCGCCACATAAATTCATCATGTGCTGCCTGAGATCTGAGACTCCATTCGGCTGTCTTCCTTATTCCTGACACTTGCTGCCACCTGGGAAGACGTTGACGGACGCTACCTCTCGAGATCATATGTACGTGGATTGAGATTCCATCGAATTGACTAATCAACATCTCGCACTCCTTTGAAGCTTGACCATCATGCCTGGTTCCCAATTTTCGTCCGACGATCTGAAGAATATACCTGTAAGTCCTCTCCTCACCCGCTGGGATTCGCGGCGTACATTGAACAAGCGCCCAATAGTATGAGCTCCATCCGCTCTTCTGGGCGGATGGAAATTTCGTACCCAGCGAAACCCAGACTCACGCCATTGCCTCGGCTTTGCGAACGTTGAGGACCCAACTTCATCATGCACGTCTTCAACGTCCAAGGAACGGCCCAGGTGGCGAGATAGTCGAAAACAATGTTGACAAACTCGATGCGCTCCTGCAACGCCTTGCAGTACTTGGCTCACCCGTGCAACGTCTACCCCCCGAAATATTGTGTGTCATCTTCGAGTTCTGCGTCGCTGAGAACAGCGACTGGTTGCCCACTTCTGCTCAAGGACCAATGTGGCTTGCACGCGTTTGCAAGGTCTGGAGAGATACTGCGTATTCAGACCCTCGTCTGTGGACGTCCATCAGCCTTTACTTTCCAGACTCGCATCAGAGCAGAGAGCGAGACGTCACAAAAGTCAGACCAGTACTGGACCTCTGGTTGACCAAGTCCGCATCGTTGCCAATCTCACTCACCTTTATCGATCACCGTCTTTATCATTCAGCCACGGAGGATCTAATATCCTTGCTCGTTGATCGACTTCGAAACAACTCCCGTCGTTGGAAGAACATCTCTCTTAAACTATCATGCGGTTATTTCCCCCTCCTCTTTACCTTCACACCCTGTGATTTGGCTTCTCTCGAGTCTCTTTCCATCAGCGGGGATGTTCTTGCACAAAGAATCGTGACGACGTTACGTCTAAATTTGGAGTCTGCACCGAACCTCAGATCGTTCACCTACAGTGGACCTGGTCAATCTATTGACGATAGGATCGACCTTGACTGGGAACGCCTCACAGAGATCTCTTTCGGATTCGTCCAACATCATGGCCCAAGTTCTACTTTATCTCGGCACTTTAGACACCTTGAGCACTGCCAAAACATCACCACTTGTTCGTTGGGCATCGGTCTACCTTCTCGTTTTAGCCCACACCAAGGACAGACGGTCACTCTGCCTTGTTTACGGACGCTGCGAGTCCGTCAGCTTGTGTCAGGCTCTCATGCACGCTCGGTCATCGACGCACTCATTCTTCCGCAACTCAAAACGCTTGAGATTAACGCAGCTTCGCTTATGATCTGGAATCAGAGATGGCACGATCGCCAATTCTCAAATCTCCTCGCTCGCTCGCGCTGTAACGTCGAATGTCTCTCTATCGAGGACACTTATTTCCCAAACGACGAACTTTTCCGCTGTCTCTCGCGGACACCCAAGTTGCAATCCCTTCGTTTCATCCCTTGCCCTCGATCTCAGGATATCCTCGAGGTTATACGCAACTTAAACATATCACGATCAGTTGGTCAATCGCGCACCACCAACTCCCATCGTCTTCTTCCACTCTTACGTGAACTGACATTGGGATGTACCACAGAGAACTATTTCGATCCCATCATGAACATGCTTCAATCGCGTGTTGGCACCAAAGCACAAACCGCAGGGATAGACCCTCTCCGTTGTTTCGAACTGGTCTTTTTCGACCTATGGCATGTAGCGGATGGGTATCGGACAGGGAGGGCGGCTCGTCTGGCAAGATTGGATGGTTTCGACATCCTGTTGGGGCAACTTGTGGAGGAGAATTTGATGGCTTCGATTGCTGTCGTTGCTCCCTACCATCCTGAGTACAACGTCTCGGAGTAGCCGTTCGGCAAACTGGTCTGAGAGCCTTGGACCGTGTTACCTCCGATTTTCTCCTTGGCCAAGAGTCGGTTTTTTTTCCACGGGATTGAACGAAAGGGAGGACTCGGGAGGATTATATACCGACGAGGAGAAGAGGGGGCCGAGAGACGGCTTGAGTTCGCACAAAATGGTACCCATTCGTGGGAGGGAACGGATGGTAGTACGTTGGACGGGAAACTGGGTACTTATGGGGTAGTCTGTGCGATGAAACATCGGTGAAAAACAATGTCGCGAAGTGTGATGAATTCTGAACACCCCGTGTGAGACACTGTCCACTTCAATGTTACCGACGCTCGCAGTTTCCTCAATACGCCCGGCAACTATAGTGGATGTTTGTTGGAGGATGAAACTGTAAAATATGTGAGTAACATCTGTCTCGCAGAGACGTCGTGTGGGCCGGTATGGCTATATACGCGTCGAGGACTGCTTGTAATAACTCGGAACTTTGTCAGTTGACGCCAGTGAGCACTCGGATCCCATGCCATCGCCAGCTAGGGACTAAAAGCCTGCGAAACTTGATGCGGAATACCGGCATGCGCTCTGAAAGTCTAACTTACCGTAGCCCAGGAAGACGTTTTATACACAGCTGGACCCGGAGCTTCGTCTGGAATCCCAACAGACGAACTCGATGATCATGATGTCCCCGTCCTCGAACCTCGACGTCGGCCGTGCTCAGACTACTGTACCAGCAGCACGAGACCAAACTATCAGAAAAAGCTCGTCGTTAGCACATGACCGTCGCAACGCTCTACGTGAGCTTGCCCCATCTCGGGTCGATGTCGTCCATATGGGCTCTGCAGATGAGCCTTATGACGACGCTCATCCTCGGGGGAGTTTTCATCTCAAAAGACCATCTCAAGGTCCTCAGGACTGTGCAGTACATCGCATGCCCCCAGAGATACTGGGCATCATCTTCCAGAACTGTCTTCCAGAAAATGGTCCCATTCGCCCCTTGCTAACCGAACCGCCCCTCCTCCTTGGGCGCGTTTGCAGTTTCTGGCGATCTCTCTCTCAGAGCATTCCCAGACTCTGGACGTCCATCACCTTCAAGTTCTTAGAGGCTCATAACGATCATGATCGCTCGCGCGAGAGTTTCAAAGTCTCATCCGCACTCCACACATTCCTCTCCCGTTCCTCTCCTCTCCCAATGTCCATCTCCTTCACAGACAACCGTATATTCCAAAAAGAAACCGAAGAAGTCATCATATGGCTTCTCCTCCAGATCCGAACTAACGCGTCTCGCTGGAAAGACATCCATCTCCAATTCTCCTCAGACTACTTCATCCAACTCTCCGCCCTCTCACCCTGCAAATTCACCGCTCTCGAGTCCTTCTCCGTTCATACCGACCACATGGGCTGGCGTCGCGGTCTCATCTCCATCAACCTCGACCTCACCCACGCCCGTAACCTCACCTCACTCTCCTACACCGGTCCAGACCGTGTCGTCCGCGAAGACCTCCTCGTCAACTGGTCCCACCTCACCTCCGTCTCTTTCCAATACGACCTCCACGAAGCAGGCGGCGAATCCTCCACGCTCCCCCGTCACTTCTTCGCCCTCGCCCTCTGCGAAAACCTCTCCGAACTCTCTATCGGACTCGGCGCCGCCGTCGCACGTCACCTCCCCACCCCCGATACCCATCCCCATCTATACCTCCCGCGTCTCCACACTCTCCGCATCCGTCGTCTCTCCAGAAGCACACACGCCTGCGCTCTCGTCGACACACTCATCCTCCCCCAACTCACCTCTCTCATCGTCGACAGCGCCCTCCTCGTCGGATGGGACGGATGGAACACCCACTGGCACGACGCGCAGTTTTCAGCCTTGTTGAGACGCTCGGGGTGTCGCTTGAAGGCCTTGTTGATCATGGACGTTGATTTTCCGATGGAGGAGCTGATACGGTGTTTGGACGTTCCAGGCATGCAGGGTCTGCAAAGGTTGACGTTCGTACCTTGTCCACGGGCCCAGCCAATCGGGGAGCTCATCGAGCGGCTATCAGTTCGGAGAGCAGCTCACGGCGACGACGAAGGTATAGGACGCGCAAGAGATGATGCTCGGATCGGACACCTTCCAGAGCTGGAACACATACGCATCGGGTGTGCACACGACGCATATTTTGCACCTCTCGCTGAGATGGTGGAAAGTCGGTGTGGTGGGGCTGCTGCTCGAGGGGGCGTGACGCCGTTGGCATCGTTTGAGCTCGTCTTCTACGATTTCGTATATGCAAATCATGCACTCCGCGAAGCATACTTGGATGTGTTCAAGGAACAACTCTTGCGGTGTTCAGAAGATGGGAAGATGCATGTCGTCGTACGAGTGGAACGTCCCTACGAACCGGCGTATATCTCGCTGCCTCCCGGTGCAGAGCGACTGGAGGCACGTTGTTAGGCCCTGTTGCACTGAGACAATATCCATTCACAAAATAGCATGTACTCCATTGTATCGTTACACAAATCCTGCGGACGGATCTTTGTAGTGTATACTATACATCTGCGTGAGGATATAGGCACAATTACACCCTTGTTCTATGCGTACAGCCTCTTGGTGTATGTACAAACGTAATCAGTACATTGAACACGTCATTCGAAAGGCGACTCATGAATTCAAGCCATGCACACCACCCTCGACTTGAGCACTAGCCGTCCTCAATTCAAATCGGACTTTGCCTTCTCTGACACCCTGCTTCAACTCCGTGACGCTCCGCACACCAATATCTTGCAAGCTGTGTTGCAGACCAACGTGCAAGTACGGCACGAACGCCTTGATACTTCCCTTATCTTGGACGTCCCCAGATACACCCTGAGCAACCTTGACCGCCGACGACTCGGAGAAGTAACGCGTTGTTGCCGCGTTCTCGTGTGGAACGCTCGTAGGCTGAGGTGCATGCTTCGTCGATCCAGGCTTGCCATTCGAAGCAGCAGAAGCGAGACCAGGTTTACCAGCTTCCATAGCCTCCAAACTGCCCATGCCGCGATAAGCCTTGACACGCTTGCCATCGTGGTAAAAGTACTCTCCAGGAGCCTCCGCAGTACCTGCAAGCAACCCTCCCATCATGACAGCGCTTGCACCGAGTGCGAGAGCTTTGACAATATGACCCACGTTCCCAATCCCACCATCGGCAATGACAGGAACGCCAAACTTGTTCGCAAACTCAGCAACGGCGTATACAGCCGTGGCCTGAGGACGGCCGACAGCCATGATTTCTTGCGTGATACAGATAGATCCACTACCCATACCAACGCGAAGACCATCAGCGCCAGCCGCGATAAGGTTGGCAGCTTGTTCGCGCGTGACGACGTTGCCAGCGATAACTTCGAGTTTCGGGAACGTCTGCTTGATCCATTTGATCATATCAATCTGGTAGACGGAATTACCCTGGGACGAGTCGAGGATGACGATGTCAAGACCAGCTTCGACAAGAAGCTTGAGACGATCTCTATCATTGGGACGCGTGCCAACGGCAGCAGCTGCGTACAGTTGTTTGCTCTCGAGGTTCTTGCTTGCGAGAGGGTAGTTTTGGTTCTTGAGAAGGTCAGAACGAGCTAGGAGGGAAGTGAGTCGACCCTGGTCGTCAACGATGGGGAGCTTCCCCTTTTTGGAAGAACGTAGGATGATGTTGGCTTCGTTGAGGGTGACACCTTGAGGAGCGGTGACGAGATTGGTGGTCATTACTTCATGAAGGGATGTAGAAGGGGATTCGAACTGAACATCGCGTGATGTAACGATTCCGACGAGTTTTCCTCCCAAAGATCCAGTATCTGAACGAGAAACAATCAGCACCATGGGCTAAATTGGGTATGGCTAGAGTCAGAAACAACAAGCATCTCCGCAAATCACAGGCATGATGGCCCGTTACTCGGAAGAACGAAGGTTAATAATGTAGAGTAATTTCTCATCAAACATCAGGATAAATAAGAAAGTGGAACGTATCAGTGATGGGTATACCGCAGAAACCAAGTCTCGCTTTGATGTCCAAAACATCAGCAACAGTGTGATTGGGGGAGAATACGACCGGATCGGTGATAAACCCGTTTTCATGCCTTTTCACGGCACGGACCATAGCCGCTTGAGAAACAGCAGACTGGTTGTGGTGAATGACACCGATACCACCCAGTAGAGCGAGACTGATGGCCATCTCTGTCTCGGTGACGGTGTCCATCGGGCTACTCATGAACGGGGTCTTCAAGACGACATTCCGGGTGATCCTGGTCTCAGTGACGACGTCCGAAGCTGGGAAGTCGATCTCTCCTGGCAACATCAGGAAATCATTGTAAGTAAGGCCACCGTGGACCTGAGAGTCCATGAGCTCTGCAACGGAGAGCCCATCTGAGCGGACATAAGTCTGAAGGTGAGCGATTGCTTCAGAGGGATCAAGAAATTCTTTCGAGGGGGCGGGCATTTTAGCCAGCTGGATCACAGATTTTTAGGGACGTCAAATAGTGTAATTTAAAGCGGAGATTCAATTTGTAAGACCAGCATCTGTCTGACTCCTGAGTGTCAGTTGAGTCCGGTTAACGTGCGTTGGAAGGGAACGTGTTGGAGATGGCGACGTCCAGAACTTCCCTATCGACGAGATCTGGGTCTATCGATAAATCGATGAAGCGAGGTTGACTCGAGGATACGAGATCAACGAGGCTCGCGGAGTTGACTCACTCGCGGCATGATCCCATCGCGTTTGAATCAAAAGTCATATACGCACTCCAAACTTCAAGGTAAAGCTGCATAATGACTTTGTTGCGATATGTGTCTTTGCCCTGAAGCTTGCGAGCTGACAGTCATCTCGCAGTCCAGGTGAGTCTGATGAAAGTGGCTGAGCTTACTTGTTAGCCTCCTCGAGACGAACCCCGCCAGCCTCCGGTCAGCCCCCAGCGGAACGGTATATAAGGTCTCTTTGAGGCATCCGGGCGTTACCCAGGGCCCCTTGTCCACTTGGTACCGTATGATCTTCAGCGTTGTCCACCTGATCACTGTACGCGTAATCAGTTCCATCAAATCTCGATTTCCCGTTATCACCATAGTCGAAGACCACGTTCTGCTCCTCTTCATTCCTCACTTTCAATACCCAGCCACCGTATCACCGGCTCGAAATATGTGCGCGAGTCCGCAAACGCACTCGTCGAACCTCATCGCGCCTGTCGGTCATTTGCTTGGCAACAGCAAGTTTCTCTCGTTCGCCAACCTCAAGTCGCGCCTACCGGTGGCTAACAAGCCCAAACCGCGGGCGCAGCATCGGACTTTCCTCGCGGTGACACCGGTTCCATTCGCACCTCTGGTCGACACACATGCCTTCCAGCCACCACCGCCATACTCGGCAACGCTGGATGATCCATCGGAGCTGCTCCCCGTTCCGCACAATACACCCGAAATATCCGAAGCGTCGACATGGAACGAAGACAGCCTTCACAACGGTATCTTACGATTGTCGCTTGGAGGTGACCCGGTCGGTCTCGGTCTCACGGGTGTCGAGAAGTATGACGGAGGTCAGTTTGATGGGCTTGGTCGACTTAGCGGTGGGTTCAGAACGTCACTCGGTGGAACGAATCAGGCTGGCGACCGACTAGGCCATGAGTTGCGACAGGAGGTGCACAAGAAGCTGAGCGAGCACTCGAAGCGACGACACACGAGAGCGTGCGAACAACCGAAGAAGCGTCACGATGTGTTCTATGCGACTACTGAAGGACAGGAGAATCGACAGGTCGTGTCGGCGAGGGCGGTGAAATTGCGAATACGGCGGAAAAGCATGGCATCACCTACGCCATCTCCACGCAAGCGGGATGTGAGTCGCTCTACGATCTCGTCCGAGTTGAAGCGGGCTGCGTCTCTTGAGCGTCGAGCGTCGTTGGCTGAGGTGACGAATATCTGGCGCAAGTAGGGGACAGGGGCTAATTCAAACAAGTGTAAATAAATGGAGTGTCACCCTTGGGAAATGATACCGGTCACAATGGCAACCTCGATGGCAACTACACGCCGAATGTTGCTCTGAATCACAAAAAAAAATAAAAAGTCGGCGGAAATTTGTTGTCGCACCGTCTCGAACGAGCACGTCGGACACGCCCATGAACTCTCGAGGTATGTACGCTCTTTTCATCCTACTCCATCTCACATCCAGGGCCTCAATCGGACCCACAGACGACCCTGCCACACTGAAACTCTCCATCGACATCCTCGGCTCTTCTCAACCCTTTCCTTCACCTGGCTCTGCTTTTATACCACCCCCAGTACCCGGCTTACACGAGTTCGCAATCCGTCCTTTATCAGCAGGTAGAAAAATGTCAAAAAAGGACGGCGATGACGATCAGCCTGACTCGCGCAGTCCACTCTCGTCTGCCAACGGCTGCGTCACGACGCCATCCAATACGAGTGTCCCATCTGACGCCCATTTTGCTACCGTCAATGCCCCCTCTCCAAACGGCGTGGTAAGTCCCACACGTGCTCCTTTCAGCTTCATTCGCTCGTTCCTCCCCCGCTTTATCGTGTCCATACTAAACATCCCACGCTCCCTCTGGCGCGTAATCCCCTTCCAGGATCCATCTGCGACTCCTATGCGCGACAGTCCTTCACCCATCGCTCAAATGCCACCAGATCCTCCTCTCTCTATCCAATCAAGTCCAAATCACAGACTGAGCACAAACTCTGTCATATCGCTCACCTCCTCTCGTCCTGCCCCACCATCTCCTGCCATCTCTCGTCGCGCCTCCGGTCTCTCGAGGGCTTCCTCAACCGCCCGCTCTAGACCAGTCTCAGGCATGAGTACCACGTCCACCAGATCTGGTCTTTCTCGATCACGTCCCGTATCTGGATCCCTCCAGCTCGCTACAGGTGGCACCCTCTCCCGCACCCCAAGCGGTCGACGCCCGAAAGACGTCCTCAGCATGTCCGCCGTTGCATTATTCAAAGACGAGTACGGCGAAGCCACACCCACCCAAGCCACCATCGACAGCTCCTTTGCGACCCCAACCGATATCACAAACCCGGCCACCGCAATCCCAGCGGTGATGACCGGCGCAACAACGACGACGACGACAACGGCTACTACAACCGAATCAGTCTTGACGGCGTTCATCAAGATCCGCGATTTCGGATTTGCCACTTCAGATCCTCGTTTCTCCGGTCAAGGTCCGGACGTGCCACGCCCGAACCGTCCGTCTTATCTTTCACGACAGCTTAGACCGCGTTCGTCGTCTGCGTCGCTTGACTCGACGAGTGATGAGGAGGAGGGTGCAAATCAGTCGGAGGACGTAGCGACCAATGGGTGGAGTGGATTCAAATTGGGGATAGGACGTGCTTGGGGGTTTGGTCGAGATCTTGGCGGGAACGGTGGCCAAGACTCATGGTTTCCGAGTCGCGGCGACCTAGACCGTAATTTCGGGACAGAGGACGAGGAAGACGACGGAGAGGTGGATGTAGACGAAGAAGACGAAGAAGAGGGTGAAGAGGTGGGTGAACAGTTTGAAGACGATGTGGAGAGCGAGCCGCCGCTTCTGCCTGGGCTGTATCGCGCGTTGTATGCGTTCGAGCCTGAGGGGACGGCGGAGATGAAGTTGGAAGAGGATCAGATGGTGCGTGTGGTTGGGAGAGGTGGAGGTGTTGGATGGGCGGTTGTGGTCAAGGACGACACCGGTGCGCACGCGCTCGTCCCCGAAAGCTATCTCGAGCCTGTACGACTGGACGGGGACGAAGAAGACGTATGATGTATGAAAGGTTGAGGAGACAGGCGTCTGGAAGTCTGGACTGTGGTTTCTTCGTTCACATCCTTGCTTCTTTTCATGCTGCGTGACGATGATGATGATGACAATGTATGTACGTGCTGCTGACTGTTGTAATCCCTACGCGCTGGCGCCCACGTCGTTATCTTTTTACCCCGAGTTGGGTGGGTGTAACAGTCCATAGTTGTCGCATGTGGAAATGTTGTTCTGAAAGTTGTATCTACTGCATTCTCTGTTTTATCTGCATATTCTCTCTTCTATCATCATAAACGTTCATGATCAGTCACGGTGTGGGGGGATACGATTCCTGTACGAGAATTTGAGCGACCATCTCGTAGTGCATGCCAGTGGTGAGTACTAGATCATGAAGGAAAAGTATATGGTGTCCATCGCATACAGTAATCGAGTGAACGTACGGCAGTCCCGCTCCCACCACATGATGCCAATTCCGCGAGCAGGAGGACCGCATGTCACTACTCTAGCAATGAACCGAACCGCAGGTCAATGTTTGCCACACTTTCTGTCCCGGTAGACAAGCGCGAAGAAGACATCAGAGCTTAGAAGTGTTCACAAGCGGTAGTTCCAGTGTCGACGCCTCAATCTCCAGAACAGAGTCGCTTCTAAGTCCAAGTTGTCCGTAACACGTGCGCCGACCCCCGGAAGAGGATCGCAGAGTGTCAATGCTGCCCAGCTAAGGTAAATTGGCTATACGTTTAGCCTTAACCAAGAGAGCCGGACCATGAGAGAACTTCGGGTAGGGTTGTGAAGTCTTGTTGGGCTTTAGGTCCAGATACTAGAGCAGGTCCTGATAAAGGTTCATTCGGGAGTGTCCTCTGTTATCAATGCCACTGGTGATGCCCATGCCGATGACAGTGGTGCGGGTAATACATACCCCTCGCTGCTGTCGAATAACCTGCGCAATCTGGACACAAAGAGACAGACGCGTAACGTAGAAAAGTACCTCATACCTCAACCAGCGGAAGCATCTAGCACACCTTGTTGACACGAATAAAGTAAAGGGCAAATTGGATCGCAGAGCAGATTGACACACGATAGCTACATATCCTGGAATGTCAGTACTTCGGTGCTCGTGAAGTACAACTGCGTCCGCAGGCTCCCATCGCAGACCTCGTAAATCACCTCGCTTTTCCGCATCGAGTGTGTAAGAACGTCGAACAAGATCCAATGCTTCTAAGACTTGAAACGGCCTGGCGCCAGAATGTAAGTGTTGGGCTCGAGTTGAAGTTAGCTTGAAGGTTCGCTGGGAGCGATCTCCTGCTTATCTTATCAAAAACTTTTTTTGATCCATCACCATCACCTCTCCCCATCCGAATCTTGAGCTCATCTATTCGCATCTAGAGAGACATCGATACCATGGATTCTGAGAATGGTGGGTTACTTGAAGACGAGCTCGGAACATACGAATGCTAAGCAGAGTTTAACAGTGCTCATTGGCGTGATCGGTGGAACCGGACTATACCATCTAGATAATCTAACATTCATGTACGTCTGCTCGACCAACCCCCATCTACGTCTCCTCCAATAATCACTTTATCATCCCTCAGAAAGACAGTCAACGTAGAGACGGTGCGTTCTCCACCATTCCTCATTCCCAGCATCGCGTACATATGACACACCTCTCCTTCTACCACCAGCCCTGGGGATCCCCTTCGTCCCCAATCACCATATGTTCCCTCCCCTCAGGTGCCCGCGTCGCATTCGTCGCACGCCACGGTAAACACCACACATTCTCCCCATCAGCCGTCCCCTCCCGCGCCAACATCGCCGCTCTCAAACACCTCGGCGTACGTGCCATCCTCGCCTTCAGCGCCGTCGGTTCTCTCCGCGAAACCATCGCCCCCGGTCACTTCTCCATCCCCACCCAAATCATCGACCGTACCAAAGGTATCCGTCCTGTCAGTTTCTTCGAAGGCACCTCCGTCGTCGCACATGCCGCCTTTGGGGATCCGTTTAGCACTAAACTCGTGCGGTGGCTCGAATCGGCTGTGGAACGTGCCCTTGAAGGACGTGGCGTGATGCTTCATCGGGAGACGTGCATTGTATGCATGGAAGGCCCGCAATTCTCAACGCGCGCAGAGAGCGTGATGTATCGCGCATGGGGTGGGGATCTCATCAATATGAGCGTTCTCCCCGAGGCGAAACTGGCTCGCGAAGCTGAACTTGGGTAAGCCCCTCCTCTTTCTTCTTTCTCGTCTTGTCGAAAAACGTCCACCACCACCGCCACCACCACAACCACAAAAAAACTGAGCTGAGATTATTCATTGGGGGTTACGATAGATATGCCCTCATTGCTACCGCGACAGATTATGATTCCTGGAGACCCCATTCTGAAGTCGTCACCGCATCCCAGGTGTTTCAAACCCTCCAAGCGAATGCGGATACCTCGCGACATGTTGCCGCGGCCATCCTTGAGGATCTCCATCTTGCAGCAGCCCAGGGTGACTTGCTGAGCGAGGAGAAGGGGAGCATGGCTTTCTCGATAATGCCACGTAGCCACGAGCAGAAAGAAGAGGATATCCAGAAATTGGGATTCATTCTTCCCGAATATTTCAAACCCAAGAATTAATTAGATGATGTCAACTATATTATGTACAATGGCAACCTGTCTGGAACCTTTTTCTTCTTTGGATGTTCAGTACTTCAGTGTCCGTATCGAGAAGTGAAATGAAAGGGAGAGGGAGGGACCTAGAGCATAAAATAATAGGGAAAAAAACAACAATCGACGCGTCAAACCACTATCCCGTATACGGGCGCACACGCAAAGGTAGCTTGCATCCAACTTCCCCAGCAACCCTGGGTCTAGGCAAGATCCCCCGTCCCACCTCAACCTTCGTATCCAGACCATCCCGCAACTCAAACACGAAATGCTTCACAAGCACGGACAACACCGCCTATATCACAAAAACATTCCCCATCAGCATCACTCCATCAAGTCGTCCACACCCAAATCTAACATCACAACCGAGATCACGATCGAAATCGAAAACATACCTTGAACTCAGCCAAAGCAAAGGTCTTCCCAAGACATGTCCTAGGTCCATCAACGAACGTCAACAAATGGCGATGTCCCTGTATCTCCTTCGCTTTTGACGGAATACCGTCTTTGCCGTGGGAGTCCTCGAGCCATCGACTGGGTTTGAATACTTTGGCGTCGTCGCCCCAAATGGCGGCAGACCGATTGATCGATTCTATCGAGATACCCACGAGAGTGCCTTTGGCGATCTCGATGCTGGTCACTATCTCGCCAGATTTCGTACGGACGGGTTCAGAGAGAGGGACGACATCATCTTCAACCGCTACACGAGTGAATTCAGTGACGGGAGGGTGGACACGGAGGGTTTCGTGGACGACAGCATCGAGGTAAGGAAGACCGTTCATAAGTTCGTCATATGTTGGGTCTGCACCATGTTCCAAAAGTTCTTTTCGCAGTTTTGTCTGGACATCTGGGTTCCGGCATAGTTCAAGCAGGGCCCACTAGAACATCATCTATGAATATGACCATGGATGAAATAAGGGTGGCTTTACCGTCAAGCTGACTGGTGAACACGTGAGATGGTGACTGGGACGAGAACATCCAGCGACATACCTGAAGTGGTTTCGTAACCTGCAAGAAGCAAGACTTTCATCTACAAGAAACCGTCAAGAAGGATCAAGCACACTTCACGACACGACCAGTTACCTGAGCCAAGACTTCCTCGTTGGTCAACTGGAACTCCGAGTCTTCGCTTGCTCCCTTGATTATGTTCGAGCTGAATGATTACCCAACTCGGAATGCGCCATGATGTTACTTAATGAGTAGTCCGATGATGGATCTCTCTTCCTTGCCTCCAATCACTCCCATCTCCATTTCCTTCTTGGTTCTAGTAAGCAAGACTTTGGATATTTCCTCCATGGCAACGTTGAGCTTTGCAGTCAGCCTCGTCCGTGGGGTGGGCAGCAACGCAATGGGGGGGAATACCATTGCCAAGAGATTGATACCGACATTCAGCGCAGAAGAGCGTGGAGATGCCACAAAGAAATCAAAAACGTCCGTCACCGATGCATGCTTTCCATCGAGAGAACCAAAGTCGTGAGAGAATCCTGCGAGACCGATGGTGTCGAGCCTACAATAAAACATACATATCGAGACAAGCGTGTGCAAAGTGCAGAACCTACGAGATGTGATTCATCCTAGAAGGAGGATAGTTCAGGGGATGGTCTCAGAGAGTTATTCCACGACTCACCATATCTGGACGTCGATGATCGCGCTGTCCCCGTCGCTCGACTCGATTATAGCATCCCAAGCACCTTTTGCCTTGTATGCCGAGTCGGAGAAAATTGTACTCAGTCGTCGAATTGCAGCGATGCTGAAAGCCGGTGTCAACGATTTGCGCTGTCTCATAAACCAAATTCGTGGGTGTTGATACCATGATTCCAAGTATCAGACCGACAACATACCTCCTGTGACTCTCCCCGTGTGCCCAGAGCAAACCTCTTCCAAAGTAAGGTAGTACGATCAAACATGACCCGCATACACACAGTAAAAGCACCTACGCCTCGCTCAAGGAATTTCTTCGTCGCAGGGGTCTGAATGTACGTCCAGGTCTCCTTGCTGTAAAAGTGCGCGATAGCCTTGGGATCGCACAAGATAACCCGGGTTCGGCCGAGCGTGGATGGAACTTTGTATGCTGGACCATACTCCTGCGCCCATGCTTCGTATACAGAACCGGAATCGTCGGCAGACGCGATCTGTTTTCCGACGCCATAAATGAAACTTTGGCTAGGTGGACCACGAAGTTTCGTCGTGCGCAGCCTGCTCCGGGACATTCGCATCAACTTGACAAAGGCCCACAAGGCAGTAACACCGACGGCGACGTCGAATGCATGTAGGAGACGGAGATTTGCGAGGACCTTGGTGAGTAAGTCAGACCCTGTCGTCGAGAGTATATCCATCGTAGAAGTGGGTGATATGGATGGAGAATGGGAGCGGTAGTAGTTATAACCTGGTTGACGGTGAACAAACACCGTCGACTTGCCAATGAGTCCTCCTTTTAAGTATCGACAATCCACCGCAGTCTCAATGGGAACACCATGTGTGGGAGTCAGGCGCGATCTGTATCCTGCATAACAGTGCCGACGGGGGACTCGGCCAAGTTTGAGTCATAGTTTTCGTGTCATAGACGGAGCTGAGCTTCCGTTCAAACTGAGCATGGATGAGCACCTGGGAATCACAACGAGTACAAAGTATCTTTTTTAGAAGGAGGGGGTAGTAAAGTGCACGAACTAACCGCCGCACATTGCACAGAAAATGGGTAGGTTACTCTGCGTTCTTTAGTCATAGCCTCCTTGTTCGCATCCGTCCTGATCATTTTTGTTTTCTCTTTCTCACCGACCAGTCAACGACCATCCACCCAACTGCCCCTCACTCAACGTAAATGATCAGAAATTGAAGAACACAGGGCAGTACCACAGCAATCACGACCCACCGCGGAGACGATTCAAAAGACACAAAGTTGCCATACCCTAAAACTCACTTTCAAACCAAGTTGTTCCGAGCGTGACGCGTACTTGGACGGCAACCGGCAGCGTTGACGTGGCTCATGCTCATGATTCCGAATACACGTGCATTATCATCAACTTTGTATGACCCACTTTGATCGTTCTCGACCCTTCTACACAGCGAGGACAACTCCATCTCACGCATGACGCCCACTCAACTCGATCTAGACAGTCCGGTGTTGAGAACGGCGCACGACCGACTTTTTGTACCTATACACCAGCGTATGACATGTAGTAAAGGTGAGACTTTTCTGTTTGTCAACGTCGCTCGTACGTACGGTACGCACAATCATTTGAGATCATGTTTCCGAATATCTCGACTTTAGCGTGACGCCCCGAATTCGAAGAGACAACTGATCTGTATATCTCACAATGTACTCCGTACGACACTGCATCAGACAAAGGATGATCTCAAATCAAATCAAAAGCTTCACGTTATAACTAGCACCCCGTACATTCATATAAATCACACAACGAACTATATATTCCTACTTTCTTTGATTTGACACTGCCTACTAATACCCCTCCCTCCCTCTCTCCCCACCCCGGTCATCAAAATATCCATATCATACACACCGATCACCACCTCCCACCCGTCCGATTCCCCTGTGCCAGTCCCCGTGCCTGATCCTCATCCATCACCCCAAGCACATCATCAAACTGTTCCGCCTCATCCACTGCCAACCTATCCTCCTCACTCCATGCTCTCCATAAATCCTCCTCGTCATCATCATCGTCATTGCCATCAACACCACCATGTCCATGACTCGCGTTCCCATCCCCATCCCCACCCGCACCCGCACCCGCAACCCCGCCCCCTTCAACCCTCCCAAAATCCTCATCCTGCTCATCAAACTCGAGCGGTACACGCCTCTCTCCGCCCACACGTCCCCCACCCACACGTCCCCCACCCACACGTCCCCCACCCCCAGGCGACCCGGATCCACGCACCCTACCCATCTCCCTCTTAATCATCCTCCCAATCCCCTCAATCCCCTCCCCAATCCCAGCCGTCACCCGTATCGGAATCCCAATCCCACCCCCCATCCCCATCGACCTCGATCCAGAACCCGTCCCACCTCCCACCCCATTCGGCAACATCGGTATCGGCACACGCCGCCCACTCACATCATACGCCAACTCCACCGACATCGCATTCGCGAGCGGTTCGTCCAGCGAAGAAGCACCGTGAGAAAGGTGGTGATGATGAGGGTGGGGGTGACTGTAGCTGTAACTATGACTGTGGAGGTGGTGGTGATCGGGTGAAAAAGAGAGATCCTCTACGAATTGAGCAGGGGGCACGCCAGAGTAGGCGTAAGCACTCGCTTCAACCTCTTTCCGCACATCAATCTTGGCACCAGAAATTGCAAGTCGGTGTTGTCGAATGAGCGCGTGATAGTCTTCACCGAGCGTGTAAAACAAGAATTGGTGGGACAGATAGATGGAACGCGAGACGATCCCAGGTGCTCGTGAACATGTCGAGAGTTCAGCTTGAGCGAGAGAACTACGGTGATATCGACGTGAGGTTGACATCACGAAGGGGAGCAGGGGATGGAATTGGACTGACCTGGACAGTGGAACTTTGGGACTGTCACCCATGTCGCTCACAACGCGCTTCACTTCAACCCAATCATGACGACGCTTGAGCTGCCATGTCGCCACCGTATTTTCCTTCCCCACAACTTCTGTAGCAGAGTCAAGCAATTGCTGTGTAAGACCCGAGCTCTTCCTCGACTCCTTGGGTGGATGCGAAGGCGGTGAAGCACTCAGTCGACCAGCAGGACCAACACCCGGTAACGAGATACTGGTCGCCAGAGAAGCGATGGGCGCCGAAAACGGGATGCCGTATTCACGAGGCCTCTGTTCGATCGTGATACGCCTCAACGACAGAGTGCCACTCGCGGAATCAAACAACAACACATCCTTGAAGTTCTGTTGACGATGAGAGAACTGCGGCGAAGGAATGTCCGATCGACCAGACGAGGTGCTCGGCGAGGACGCCATCTGTGGCGGGAGAAGACTACTCGGAAGGGACGTCTCCGTACTCGATACGAACGTAAAAGAAAGATCGCAGAAAAGTCCATCCGCCCCAGTAAGCTTGATCGAGCGTAAACGCGCAATTGGGGTCAATTCCGTAGACAAAGGCTGCTGTGCAATACCAAAAAGCAAAGTCAGTCGCGAGTACTCGCAGAACGGTGGTCGAGACACTCACAGGTTTATCGACGTTCCATATCTTGGCGTCCATGTGACTCCTCAGGTCAGGTTGTCCACCGTACGGATTGATCGCGAATACGTGTACCGTGCCTTTCCCAGTGCCGACAGCCACCCATCGCCCGTCTGGAGAGACTTCTATACTCTCGATCACAGCGGATGTGCGACCACGTCGAAGACTGTATACGTGCCACGGAACGTCCTCCTCCAAGCTCGGCGATGGCGGTGACCAATTCGGAACCAACCCCACGTCAGAGCTAGTGCCTTTACTTCCACTCGGTGGATTACCTTCCAGACTCCCGCTCATGCCACCTCTCAAAACATGGAGGCTACGTCGTATCTGGAAGATACGCACGACCTGTCCATCCTTTGGCGCAACCAAAAGCGAGTTTCCGTCATGCGTAAACTTCAGGTGGCTGATCGGCTGATGCTTAGCAGCGACGAACTCGGTGATTACCTGCGGATGTGCAGCGGCCCGACTGTTTAGGAGTGGTGCTAAATCGAGGACTTTGACGTAGGAACCAGAAGCGGACGTGTTCGAAAGCCAAGCGTCGCCACTGTCTTCTGCATCGCTCGCGGGAGTCGCATGCCCACCGGACGTAACACCTCGGAGATTGGCACGGCTATACGCAGGATCGTGTTCGTGATTCCCACTCCCGGCCGGAGCACTTCGCGAGAAGAAGAGATTGCTGACACCGCTGATTACGGATGCTGCAGATGGTTGATCCCCCTTTGCGGATGGAAGACGTACGGTCGGCTCTTCGTTGACACGTGGTGAGGAAGGAGTATGTGGAGAGATACCAGACCGGGACTTGGCATATTCAGCAGCGGCGTTGAAAGCCATTCCTCCAAGCGATTTCATCCCACTCAAGACAGTGCCCCCTACTTTGACAGCGGCATTTCCAAGGTCAGCTTGAGTGATACCAAACGGAGTCGAGGAAGTTCGGGTATGTGTGCGTGGCTGAAGGGTGGTATGGCGATGGGGTGAATCTTGGCGGGGTGGATGGGCGGCAAACGCGAGGAGACGATGAGACAGGGAATAGACGGGAACGGGATTGTTCGAGGTAGAGACGTCGTCTAAATCGTGCGTGTCAATGCCTGATAATAATACAGTGTTGTTGGAATTTGGTTTAATGGTTGATGTACGACTGTAAGCAAATATAGAAGAGGAAGGAATACTATGTAATATCGTCAACGATGCTGAGGAAAGAACGTGAAGACTTGGTGGGTTTGCTGTACTAATAATAGTGAAAAGACTACTTGAAGCAAAAGACGTTACATTGTTGAAAGGAAGACGCTTGACCACCGTGTGCGAGCGTAGCGAATAAATAACCATGATCGATTGACCTCGGGTCTTCGAGACCACGCCAATCAGGGGTCGCTGGCCTGTGAGTTGGCCATCATCTATAGAGGCTTGTGGAAGAACACCGGCAAAGGTAACATGACCCCATAAAGGACCGCACAAGTTTAGCATTTCCGAAACGGAGGCCAAATTTGTACAATCCCAGATTTGAAACCCAGAAGAGTATCCGAGGAAAAGTACGCGCCTAAACCAAGCCAATGGTCAGCGCAATCGAATCTGGAACATGAACTTGGAAGGAATGTATCTCTGCCGTGGCTTGGAGTTGGGCAGTAATAACGAGTCCCAACGAGACCATTGAACAGCGTCTCCCTCAGCAACAGTAGGGTATGCCGAGAAAGGTCCAGGGGTCGCATCGCCATCCTTAGGACGAAGTATGGTGACCTGCACTTCCGGGGGGTCCATAGGATCGAGTCCCGCCATAGGAGAAGACTGAGATGTCGGTGGGCGGGTTCGCCGCCTACCAGGAGGAGTTCCAGCCAGGACGTCTCGTTCGGTGGAGTCAGGGTGCTGGTGTCCGATATTAGTGCCCATGAAGCTCCCGAATGAAACCGGTCGGGAGATTCGAGGGGGAGATGGTGCTGACGTAGGGACAGGAATGGATGTGGGGACGTAATTACGAACAGTGCGAGAGAAATTCTCAAGCATTGTTGGTGGCCGAGTGAGGACTGGTTTAGCAAATTTGTCCGACGAGGATCAGGGCAACGAAAGGGGGGACCAGGGAGAAGCAAGACGAATCATGTTTGGTCAAGACACACGTGGAACATCATGGTCTTGTACATATTTGGATCATGATCGAACACTTGGAATGAAGAAAGAGGACAGCAACGAGGAGGCGGAAATGCGCCCGCTGGTCATGCATAGCGCAGCGAAAGGAGTCTAGAAGCAGGAGTAGAGGATGACGAGAAGACATGCCGAGTGAGCACGGGTGATCTAGTGTGACCATGAGCTGAGGGTGGCGTCAGAGATAGGGCGTTCGAGGAGGGATGTGCGGGAGGGAATGGAGGACTCGGAGTGGGTGAAAGAATGCGACCCTCATGCTTTGTCGGTGGATCGTCGTCGCTGTATGGTATGGCGTCGATGTGCATATTGCGCGGAAGCTGTACGGGCGGAAGAGAGTCGGAACCAGGGGGTCTATCGAGGTCGAGCAGGTCAGGGTGTTCTATGGGCGGCCAAGAGGAAGAATTATCAAGCTGTAACAAAGGGCGGAAATAAAGAACAGGTTCTTCCGTGGATTGACGCTGCACATTTGAACTGTTGCTGTCTTGCATTAAAGAAGGATTCAGAATATATAGGGTAGAGTATGTCCTTGTCCTGTAGATAAGGGAGAGGCAGAAAGAGGAGAACTTGTAAGTGAATGCAAGATCACCTGAGACTAAATAACTGAGACAGATTCAAAGATGAGTCGATCGGTTGGTTGCTGCTGTGTGTGGAGGGGAACAGGAGCAAGCAACCGACTTTCGTTCAACTCCCCGTTTCAGACACAAACCGAGTCACCCAACACTGCCATTTCGGATTCATCTATGGTTAGGGTTTAAGAGTACCCTCAAAGTCATCATCCTCATTTCTACACCGTCGTCGCTTCCAAAATGACCTCCAACTTGTTTCGGGAATGTCAGAGTGGGTTCCTAACTGAAAGCTCAGCTTTTCACTTCATCCACACGCGCCATTCTGATCACGATTTGGCTCTTACGAATGACGGATGGCGTAATACACATAAGAAGCGGCCCAAGAATCTCGACCTCTTTGATCGCTCGACGCTGCTGTCCAGATATATGAACAAGAACATGACATCCTAATCGCACTTTAGCGTATCGATCGCGAGTTCAATCAACTCGCAGATTCCCTTGCTGGCTTTGCGGCGGGGCGCGATAACATAATGTTGGATGGAATGATACCCTCGACGTCTTCAGGTCGATATTTATGCGTACAGGCTAGCTAATTATACTATGAACTCGGCGCGAGTTTGGCTCATAATGCCCAGTTGCACTTTGTCATATACAGCATAGTGTGGGAGTCGAACATAGAAGTTTGAACCCTAATTCCATCCGCAATGTTACCGTTCACTTCTCCGTCTTCTATGCAAAGTTGCTTTCCGGCGCTGAACCACAAGTCTATGCAAAACTCCGGTTCGAGTTTGTTTCGTGATAGTGGACATGCTAAGCTATGGGTGTGCACAGAGGTCGAGTGCGCTGGTGTTGGAGTTCGGTACCGAATCGTGATTCATGGAATGTCCTACGTCCCCACCCCACCGGGCCGGTGGCGTTTGCTCTCGCTTATTAACAACAAGCTCTGATGATCTTCAGTCTTCATTCTCGCGCAAACGAGTTAGTTTCTCATCCGGTGCGCATCCTACCCAGATGAATCCAGCTTGCTACCACACTCTATCAGCATTCATTGTCTATGCGCCAATGAGATATAGTTGAACACAGACAACGCGACTCGCACGGGAAGCACTCGTATCACTTTCACTTCGATTTATTTCTCCTTGTGTAAGTATGTTCTCGCTATCACGGTGTACCATCTCTGCAAAGCTGCATTGTGTGTGACTTTTCGAGGGTAGAACTGTCCAACGATTTGTTATTCTTTTGTCAGGCGATGGGATGAAAGAATATAAAATCCCCCACTCTTCCTTGGCTTGTTTTACCATCTCTTCTCAAGCTCGTATTCTATTCCCTTCCCTCGGTGAGCCCAACCTCTCCTTGAAAATTTCGCTCACCGTTTACCCCAGCATTCTAATTTCTTCAGAACATCCCCTCCACTCATCATGTCAGGAGGCGCAACCTACTCTCATGGTCACCCCGAATGTTTCCTCCGCTCTCAATCCTGGCGAACAGCCCATAACTCCGCCGCCTACCTTCTCAAATATCTCAAACCCGATATGCACATCCTCGACATCGGCTGCGGTCCTGGTACCATCACCGCTTCCTTTGCACGTCTCGTTCCCCAGGGAAGCGTCACCGGCATCGAGTATGCCCCCGATAACCAAGACATACTCGACAAAGCCCGTCAGTTCGCCGCTGATCAGGGAATCACCAACATCTCCTTCGCTCATGGGGACATATGCAACCTAGCACACATCCCCAACGCCACCTACGACATCGTGCACTGTCACCAAGTCCTCCAACACGTCGGTGACCCCATCACCGCTCTCAAAGAAATGCGACGCGTCGCCAAACCAGGCGGACTCGTCGCCGTTCGTGAAGGCGACTCGAAAGCGTTCGCGTGGTTCCCCGAGACAGCCACGATGGACGAATGGGTGGATTTGTATCGCAAGATGGCGAGAGCGAATCGGACGGAACCGGATGCGGGGAGGAAGTTGGTGTCTTGGGCGATGACGGCTGGATTTGATAGGAAGGATATCGATGCGACGGCTGGGACGTGGTGTTTTAGTACGCCCGAGGAACGCGCGTGGTGGGGTGGGATATGGGCGGATCGGACGATGAGTGCGACGTTCTCGTCGAATGCGATTGCGAGGGGACTCGCGACGAAGAAGACGTTGGAGAGGATATCGAACCATTGGCGGGAGTGGGCTGCGAGGGAGGATGGGTGGTTCTCGGTGCTGCATTCGGAGGTTGTGTGTCACGTTTGAGATGATTCGCTCGGGGTTCAACCGACACGACAAACATTACTCTGCATTTCAACATGCATAATGTATCCTAGTCTTGTATTTGTTGCAAATCATCAGGAGTATTGCATGGATGAGACGTTTGAAATGATAAGACCCTGCTTCTGGATATCGAAGAAAATATCTACTTTACATTGTCGTCTGATGCACGGTTAGCTTGTATATCGGAGGAACAAAATCCAGCCTGAGGGAAGCAGTCGAAGATCGCGAGACCTGGAGGTTAAGCGTTAATATATCATTGAACAACCATTGAGAGTTCTACTAGTTACTTCCAGATCTATGATGAATCCTGACAACCGATAACGGGGTTCTCAAAGTGAGGTGGTGACATCGGAATGTCCACCCGAGTCCCTCTTGGGACTCTCCCCTTTTCTGGAAAATTGATGGCGTTTTGGTAGCTTCAAATCATCATCCAAATGTAGTTCCTTCGTACCGATACCTGCCTTTCATTCGCCGTGTGAACTGGAGAAGAACACTTTTTTGGGGAGGAAGAGAAGAGAAGTGTTAAACGGCTGGCTGTTACGTTACCAGTCCATGAGAGAGTTTCTCGGTAACTCACATCAACAAGACGCAGACAAAACTATCTAAGTGACATGTTCCACCCTAAGTCAGCCATGAGTGATGAACCTCTTACCTTGGGATAGGAAGTAACGGCACGAGTGCACTCGTTCAAAGGAGGAATGAGGAAATTAGCGCACGGTGCTAGTACACACAGCGATGTCATCATGACAAAACTCTGAGCGCCATCAAGCTAATCCTGGAAATGCTTTCGTCCTGGGAGAAGGGGAGTGAGTTTCTGATGAGTTGGTTGGCTACGAAAAAATAGTTAGTGGGTTGGTGATACGTCCCGCCTTAGGGAATTTTAAAGACTCCTAGCGGATAGTCTATCGATATAGATATCAGCCTTGTAATATCGATCCATAGCAGAATGTCCAAGGATGAGATATTACCAGCAAGGAAAGAGACATATGTATTACGTATGCGATGGGGAATCGCAGAGAGCGTACCGTATTTGTGACGATACTCGTCTTTCTGCATGAACCCATGGTGTCTATGGTCAAATGGTTAGCATGCAAGGAGGATCGAATAGATCAGCTCAACGGTGCAGGAGGAGAGGTGGTGGTGATTGATCAACGTCCGACATAAAAATCCTAGATAAGATAAGCAGGAGCCTCGGGCTGTCAATATGTTCCTATCACCACCCATTGGCCGTCCTGGGAAATACCAGTTTGTTTACCTTCTCGATTTCTCGGGTGTACGAATCCTTGCTAATGATCGAATTAGTGAAAGTCGCTGTGAGTCCGACGATCCAATTGGCTCATTGTCTTGGTGGTGTCAACAACGTGTACTAGTAGACGTTTCTTCAAGTTCTACGGTGCATGTACGTGCCCTCTCCTTCCTCGGCTCGCTGTCTAACAAGATCAAGTTGAGGTACTTCTCCTACATTATACGTCTGTCTCTTCGCGCTGCTAATCTGACGAGCAGTTATCACTCTGGGTGTATCTGGATTGAGCTTTTCATCCGATGGGAACAAACTAGGTCTTCTTACCTACAGTAGCATTCCTGTTCTTTGCCTTATGTCAGTGCTCTCTTTCGTTGTAGACTGTCTCATAACACTGTCTTCGCCTCAGACCCCCGCCTTTCTAAGCGAGCAATAACTTGAAATCAATACATCTACAAAGTCCGCTATTGGAGCAACTTGGAAGAAAATGAAGGCCGTCTTGCCCTGTCTCGCAAGTAAAAACAACACATACACACCCCAGGATCCCACACAGGACTTGGTACATGAGTCGAGCTCGACCTCGCATGTCAATCTTGATGATGCACAATATGCTAAACAAGACGATGACAAAACTACGTCCAAAGCCCTCATCAGAAGACTTTGTCCCTTGTGTTCACGCTTCAGCATCTCGGACACTCGCACCGGAACAATCCTCTGCTTCAGCGTCGAAACGTACCCAACCAGGCCGGTTGCAATCTCTGCGACTTCTTCCGCAGCCTATACGCACACCGACTAGAGCGGCTATATCGACATGCAGTGAATCCGCCGAATTTGGTCTTGCAGAATTCAATGCCAAACCGCACCATCCGCGTCGATGTAAAAAAGAGGGTTCAAAAAGTGTCTGAAGAGCATGCGCTGTACGATGTCCTCGTCTACGAAACGTCTCTCACCGACACCTGGTTTGGCATTGCCATCGACCAAAAACTCTTCTTCCGGGACCTGCACTCCATCAATGTCAATACCCTCAGGGTACTGACTGAGGGTGCTCGAAACAACACAAATGGTGGTAGAGCACACGGTGTGCTTTCAACCTGGGCCGACCTAGCGCTGGCAAGACGTTGGGTGCTTGGCTGTTTGCAAAACCACTCGCGTTGTCGTTCTATCCTACAGATTGAGGACGCTCTCGAGTAATCTGACCGCTTTCAAGCAGCGGCTCCCAGGAAGTGCTAATGATTACCCAGAAGCGGTCAGCCGCGGCGAGACGATATGGCCGAGGTTGCCAAGGACGATCGCAGACGCGATGCTAGTCACGCGAGCGCTAGGGTACCGGTTTCTCTGGGTGGATGCACTCTGCATCGTACGTGATTCGAGTGAAGATCTCGAGGTCCAGCTGGCGCAGATGGACGCGATATACGGACTGGCTGTCGTGACAATTGCTGCACGCGGCAGCCGCTCAGCAGACAGCGGGCTGTTTGGCATATCTGTACCTCGCAATCACATTAGAGATTCGGACACCAAAGTGGTGGTCAATAGCGGACTGAGCATTGGTATGTGGAAAACTGATGTGGATGTTGAACACGAGGAGAAGTACGGTAGCCTCGCAGACAGGCGCTGTCACATCTGGCGTGGTTGGACCTTCCAAGAACAGATATTATCAACGCGGTGCCTCGAGTTCGGCCCCCAACGCATGGTTTTCTGGTGTGGCAAGAATGAGTCGTGTCCAGATAGCGGGGGACATTCTGAAGCCTTTCGTCATGCCATTCGTCAGTACCGGCAGCGGAATGACGTCCCCTTGCCTGACACGAGAGTTTCCAAGGGTGGTATGACAGATTGCTGGATGCTGGCGCGATGGCACACCGTGCGGGAGACTTGTTCGACGCGCATCACCACCTATCCTGTGGACAGGAAGCGTGCTATCATGGGAACTGCCAAGGTGCTTAACGGCATCATCGGTGGCATTGATAGCGGAGGGTACTCCAGGATAAACCTTCATGCAGAACTCCTCTGGTACTTGGATCTGAAAACCAACAGGACTCCAAAGTTACAAATCGAGTTCTCCCACGATCAAGCTCCAGACGGTTTGTTTCCTTCGTGGTCATGGTTGATCTTATGGCCAAGACTCTGTGAACCTCTTTCAGAAGTCAGTGTCCGCATTACGGAAATTCGGACTTTGGAAGCGATCCTGTTCTGGAGATTGAAGCACCGGCACTCGAGCTGCAGCTCGTGAACACTCCCGAAGGCACGAAGATGCTAGCCTGACGAGATGGAAACGTAGCAAAAATCGACTTGCGGTTCGATTCATCACCAGAAGTAGGATTGTCTGTGACGTACGTTCCTCTCGCTCGCGGAATTACTAACATGTGGTGGGAGCAGGAATTGTTGTTGCTTCGCCAAGTAGGGCCGCACTACGTTCAGAAGAGGGACGACGAAGATTGATGACTTGCATCTAATTCATGTCAAACGGTCACCCTCTACATTGTTTACTGTTGGAGAACAGATCACTACGGTATACTGGTCGGGTTACGCTCACTCTGCATCCGTCTCCTTCATGATCGAACTCGATATGCAGTGACTAGCACCATCCCACCTACTAGTAAGGAATTGCCTAGGAGAGACTGGTCGCAAAGCAAGGCTTCTATTCGCTTTTATCATACATAGACACCGCACGGTACATATACTTTCCTGCACGAACGATTATAGTCGTATGGACCGCGAGACGGTCATTGAAATTCATGTACAGACATCACGTTGCCTGAGATGCGCTGCCACAAGCCCCGAAAGGTTTGGGTGGTCCTAGTCTCCATAGGCAGCCCCTAGATAGGAACCCAGTATAACCTATATCGACAATGCTCGTCTCAGAGCGATTTGCTGGTAAACACGGGGAGCTCATATGATCAGCAACACAAATCCGAGGCATGCGGTCTCTTCGAATGTCATACCATCACTGGCTCTTATTAGGATAGACCATAGACGCCCAAATTTACCTGGAAATGATTGTCGGAATACCATGTGGCAGAGATTAGTATTGCTAGTATAACATGATCTTTGACTTGTTCCTCAAGCTAATCGCGCATTTGACGACGACCTCCAGTGAATGTTTGACATCACAAGAAGTAAGGTACCATCATTAAGAAATCTCACCAGCTCGAGTGAAGTTACATTCTCTCGGTCAAGCTGTGTTTCAACGACAATCACGTCGCCTGGTCGATGGGAGGATTCTTCGACCCCATTTGTCCCAGCGAGTCAGTGGCTATCAGTGGTCAATCAGAGATGTAGCTTGAATTTCATTTCGCGTGAGCCGTTTCGTCGGTATATGGTCTACGATGATATCAAAAGTTCTGAGGCACGTTCTCATCGTATCTCGCTTACGAGTAAGACCATGTAGATCAAATTAGCTTACATAACTACTCGTCCTTGATGTGAAGCGTATCCAGGATCGCTTCAAGATGGCTGTTACCGCCTAGCCTTGTAATCTCCTGTCGAACCTCTTGTTCAAGTTCTCTCATGACCTTCAACGTATAGCCGAATGAATCTGTCTGATGTCGTAGATGAGATATAGTATGATTCTTCAACGTGGGGGTCGTTGGTCGTTTTTGAAGAACGTTCAGTATGACACGATTACTCTGATCTGCTCGCACCCCGTGGACGATGGGGAAGGAGAACTTTCCCTCAGTGAGATCTTCCGCAAAGCCCTTATTCTGAGAGTACTCTGTACTTTGGAGATTCATGTAATCATCTCTGATCTGGAAGTATACACCAAAGAGATTGACGAGAGGAACATAGTCGACGGTCACATTCTTTGTGGCACAAGCCATCATAAGCTTGATAGCAATCCTGAACAATCCTCCAGTCTCTGACATGAGCGTCAGTGAACCTGAAATCTCACCCACCACAAATAACATGCTCAACTATTGTTCACCATCGAAACGTATTCCTCCTCCGTCGGACACTGCAGGGTGTCTCTCCAGAATATCTCGAGACCTTGCCCTCGATGAAGTGATAACAGTTCTTCTGTAACCACCAAATCCAAGTTCTTGTTCATTACCACGCGAGGAACCTCGCCAGGATTCTGATCCCTTAATACAGCCAATTCTTTGTATGCCAAAAAGTAAACGTAATTTGCAGTATTGATCGTCTGAGGGACGCCGTATATCCGATGAGCGACGGGTTGACCCCTTCGAAGTTGAGCGCCGTCTTCGATGTCATCAATCATGAGACTCGCGCTGTGTAGCATTCGCACTACTCGCGATATGACGCTGAGCTGTGGACGAGGAACGTCGAGCCATTCATTGAACGCCTCGATGAGCAAGGTTCGGATTTCTTTGCCTGGTTTGGAAGTGGTGTACGCGAATGGTTCTAGTAGGATAGACTCGGATGATGATGACCATTCAGAAGAGTTGTGAAGGGGTGCAAGGAGTTCTGAAAGGTTGATCGAAGACATCGAGATTCGACATCCGAGTCGAGCAGATTCGAGTTGATCATGCGCAGCTGAAATTCAAAATTTGAAGGATGCGCAGTAGTTGCAGCACCACCCGAATGCTGCCTGATCAGTGACAATCCGTTGAACTGCTGCTACATGCAACGTGCCCAAGTTTCAACCAACTTCATAGTACACCATGCGTATTATGTTTCAACTCAATGTTTCATGATTGTTTGGAGCTGCCGGGCAGCCGAGTGTGTCTGAATCGAGTCTTCCAAAAAGTCGGGATTTTTGGAGGTTGATGTCGATTTTGGCAAGGACGCGTACTACTCAACACCTGGTACGTGCTCGCAACCTTCATGTGTCTAGCCGCAAGGGCCCACGCAGGGTCTGAGCTCATTGCTAGTCACAAAGCTTCGCCTCAATCGTGTTGACATTACCGCGTATGGCCATAGTAGGCTTATCCCTGACTTTCCAGCTCGACGAACGTCCTTGTTGACTTTCAGAAAAGCAGAAATCCTCATAATGCCAGAAGATATTCACCTCCAATCCATTTCCGCTCGAGCCCATCGTCAGTATGGTATGTAGCTCACCGACTGCGACTCGATCGGCAAGCGCACGAGGAACCTGGCTGAGCGAGGACAACGAAGGGTAGTAATTACGAACGGAAAGGCACTGGAAGGGCTGCAGCTAAGATACATACTGCCGTCGAACAATATGGAACCTAAACTGCAAACCTCTACAAGTAGCTCGGCCGACGTACTGCCGCGATAACTTTTCAGTCGGATGAACCGATATTAGGCTCAATGTGCGGTAGCCCACCATTCATGTACTTTAACAGTCAATTAGCCTTTAAGGTTGTCATTCACCATCAACCATCAACCCCCAGTTGTTCGAATGGCCTGGAATCCCACGTGAGGTTCTCCTCTGGCCACAAGATCTGGTAAATGTTTTATTGCCAGAACATTGTACCTTACACAGTAAGTGGAAAAACATATCATTCTTCTTGACATAATTTGGCGGTTTCCGACGACGTCCTAATAACCGATATCCCACAGAACCGATACTCTGATATCCGATACATTTTTGGATCTCTTGGGTTGGTTTGCAGTGATGTTACACTCATAACCAATCCCTGATCACCGATACTTATCTTGAGGGAGAAATCGATCATGTAGTCTGTGGAAGCATGGGTCCCAGGCACGCCGACTTAGCGACCTTTGCAAGTACACACAGTATTTGTTATCTTGCCTCTTCAATTGTTATCTGAGCGCCAAGAGTGAGCCCCATCTTCATAAATACCACCATGTGACTATCCTTTTCTCCAGTCCAAGAATATCCTTATCGAACGTATGGTCCCGTAACTCAATTGAGAGTCAGGTGCTGATACCGTTCAGAGGCTTTCCGATACTGTCTGCGACCCAGTTGTGAGGCTCATGCCCAATCGCACTTCGAACAGAGTGTTGCCATAGGCTCGAATTTGTGTCCGATATAGAACTTTGTTTGGTAGGTTCACGGATCGGGTTCTGTGCCGTTATCCACAGACTCCACTCAAGGCAGACACACGAGTGGACTAGTGTCAAATTCGCCTTCGCGTGCACATCTGACTTCTCCGCTAGCGCCAGATAAGGACGTTCCATGTATTTAAGACCAATGCCACATATTCAGTATCCCCAACGTTTTCCCTGGACACGTTCTCTCCTGTCATGGACGAGGTTATCTACGAAGGCGCTCCTGCCAAAAACCGAGACTTACCCTCTCCTGACATGAAAGAGAAGTATTCTTCGTCCACATCTGAAGACGAAAAGGTAGATGTGGATGTAGAAGTCAACCAAAGAGAATCTCTAGATGGCATGTCTGACGGCCCACGAGTCATCAACATGGATGATCCCTTTCCCATTGATCCCGATGCGCCCGTGGAAGAGAGACAACTTACTTTTCGTGCGATCATTGTCGGTTGTGGCCTTGGTGCTGTTATCTCAGCGAGCAACCTTTATCTTGGGTTGAAAACGGGATGGACTTTTGGTGCTTCTCTCTTCGGCTCCATCTTCGGCTTCGCGATTTTGAAACCATTCTCGACTGCTGTTCCTACCTATTTGGGAGGCGGCTACTTCGGACCAAAGGAAAACAACATGGTTCAATCAGCTGCTTCCGCTGCCGGATCTTTGGGCTTGCTTTTTACCTCTGGTTTCCCTGCCGCGTATCAGCTGGGTTTGCTCAGTTCCTCACCCGGTCAAGATATTGGCCGTCTTTTCACGTTCACAATCTGCTGTGCCTTCTTTGGGTTGGCTTTTTCGATCCCACTGAGAAAGTTCTACATTCTCAAGCTGAAGCTGGTCTTTCCATCTGGAGTAGCTGCCGCTTACACAATCCGCTCACTGCACGTCGGCAAAAACGCAGCTACAGAAGCGAAGAAGAAGACAATTGCGCTCATAATCTCGTTCTGTTTCGCCATTACCCTCCGTGTTGTCAGTGAATATGCTCCGGGAATTCTATGGGACTGGCATCTCTTCTATACGCTGAACAGAATTGGTTGGACTTCAGCCATCAGGGCAGAGAGTTGGGTGTGCACATTATTCGGTTAATTGACTGTCACAGTTCACTGACGAGACTTGTGTTGGTCAGGGATGGATTTGGGAATGGACTCCAGCCTTCATTGGTGCTGGAATGTTGACGGGTATCAACTCGTCCTATAGTTTCTTGGGAGGGGTAAGCTGCACTTTATCGTCTGGCAGTCCCCGTGCTTATATATCACAATTTAAAGAGTGTCCTAGCGTGGGCCATCATTGGCCCCATCATCGTTGAGAGAGGAATAGTTCGTCACTCGTAATGTGTCGTATCGCTATGTCTTTCCTGATGATCACACAGGCTTTCGGTATTCCTGCGGACGAAAGTATCCCCGGATACATGAGTTATGCTTCCATGCAAGTCCCATCTTAAATCCTCGGTGCTAAATATCCTCATTTACCTCACCAGGTCACTTACAGATCCCGTCAACGCTCCTTCTCCCCGATACTGGCTGGTAATGTCCTGTCGCGAGGCAAAACGGACACGTTCCCTGATCACATTACCAGGTCTGGCCCGGGACATTGATGCTTCTTTGCACGAGCTTTGCCGAAGTTGCGTGTAACTGGAAGTCTATATATGCCGCACTCCGGACGATCGCAGGAACAGTCACTCGGAGATTCAATAGGCAGCTCGTCGATGACCAAACCAAGGACGTTGACGAGATCCCTGATCCTGTTCCTGAGCACGAACGCGTCCCGCTGTGGATGTGGGGTGGTGTATTGATCTTGAGTATCATTGTCAGCTGTGTTGTGATGGGCGTTCAATTCGGCCAGAACGTCGGGGTCACGTTGCTCGCGATCATATTTGCATTCCTCTTCAGTTTCATCGGGTGCGAGAGTAGTGGACGCACGAACATCAACCCTGTCACGTCTATTGGAAATGCATCTCAACTCGTTTTCGGTGGTCTTGGAAAGGGACAACAATACACCGTACAGCGAGGCGAGCTCCTCAACTCTCTCTCTGGTATGCTCGCACTCGGTGCTGCAGAACAAGGTTCGCCCTTCCTTTCCTTCGTATCCACCGACCCAACGCTCACCTCTTCCTCGAAACAGCCGCCGACATGATCGGAGACTTGAAGACCTCCCATCTTCTTCGATCCTCTCCCAAAGCCGTCTTCGGCGCTCAACTCTGTGGCGCCATCGTCTCCATCTTCATGTCTGCAGGCGTCTACGTCGTCTTCTCGACCGCCTACCCGTGCATCAACGATCTCTCATACACAACATGCAGTTTCCCCACACCCGACGTCCAATCTTGGAGGGTGAGTCCGCGCGTTGCTTCTAGATGTGACATATCCGTGTTGACGATCGCCGGTTCGGTCTTGATTTTGGGTGGGATATGACGATTCAGGCCGTCGCCGTCGCCGTGTCCTCCCCTACGTTACCGATCCCACCTTCCTCGGGATACACCGCCATCGGATTGGGAATCGCCGCCGTCCTGTCCGTCGTCGCCAAACACACCATCGTCCCTCCCAAATACCACGCCTTTGTCCCGTGAGTGTTCTCCATCAATCACCCAAACAGTCTTGAGCACCGCCCTCATCCCCCCTCTCTCTCTCAAAAAAAAAAAAACCAGCAACTTCAACGCCATCGGCATCGGGTTCATCATGAGTGAGTTTAAGTCCCCTCCCCGCGCGTCACGTCTCATACTGACGGTCCTGTCCTCGATCGGATAGACGTCAGCACATACCCCCTCGCTATGTTCTTTGGCTCCACCATCGCCTTTTTCTGGCGTCGCATGTAAGTCCCCCTCTCTCTTCCCCACACTCCTCACTCCCCACTCCCCACCCACTACACACTCTACACACTCCACTCATAACACACACTCAAACACTCACACACCCCACTCCCATACATGTCCTTCACCCCCTACCAGCTCTTCTGCTTCCCCATCGCCGCAGGCTTCATCGCAGGCGAAGGTCTCGGCGGGATCGTCACCGCCGTACTCACCATCGCGGGTGTGTCGGGTGCGACGTATGGTACGAGTGTGGGATGTCCTGGGGGTGTTTATTGTGGGTGATGTGATGTGCGTCGTGGGGTGTTGATGTCGCGGTGTGCATCGTGGCACGATCCAGAATTCAACGAACATACGAAAAGATACACAACGCTCGCTCCCATGTATGTATGTATGTATATATGTATAGATCTATAGCTATCCACGATCGTCCGAGTCCCCTTCCTCAAAGTACTTTCCGCACCCCCACACACCGTACGCACGCACGAACGTACGCCAAATTGGCACGTAACGCATGTATATTCAATGCTACCATCCCCAATTACAACGATCGACTGTCCCTGTATGCAGATCATGACATGACACAAAAAGAAAGGAGAAAAAAAAAGACGTGAACGTGATTATGAGTGTGAACATAACATGCGCCGAGACATGAACACAAATTACGGATGACGGGATGACGAACAACGAGCGATGAGCAGAGCACACACACAGAGCAAAGAACCACCAAGGGATCAAAGTGCGAGATAAGATGAGCATGAACATGAACATGATGAGATGTCGATGAGATGTCGATGAACAAATAACCAAAAAAAAAAACGACGATGCGATATTAGTTAGATCCACACAACCGCTCGAGAGCAAATGAAAAGAGAAAATGCAATCAACATCCTCCCCCTACCCACGCGACACATACCCATGTCGTCTCTCCCTCCCCACTCTCCCATGTCCCCTCCCATCTCTCTCCCTTTCCCTCTCCCTCTCTCGATCCCGCTCACGCTCCCGTTCACGTTCACGTTCCCGAGTAAACGCCGGTCGAAGCGCCGTCGACACCCTCGAATCCGTACACGAAATCGCATACGCAGCAATCGAAGGTCGATAAATACACTCCGACGTCGCACCCGAACTATGTCTCCCATGTCCGTGTGTATACCCAGTCGTAGCATGCAACGCTGTCCCCCTCAGATGCGCACGCCCTTGCGGATATTGCTGAGGATACCCCACGGGCGCTACCCCACGGACCGGAGAGGCCGAACGAGACCAAGCCGACAAGTCACTTGAAGACGACCCCGCGGAAACGACACCACGCACGCCCATACCCGCACCCATACCCGCACCTGCAGAAGCAGATACAGATACCCCCATACCGCCAACACCCCGCTCTCTCTCTTCGTCAACGTCCTCGTCAACATCCATGCCCCACCTTTCTTCCCCTTCTGAAAACTCCAACTCGTCCTCGTCCGAATTCCCTTCACTCACGCCCGAATCTGTAGCAGGCGGTGACATCAACGCATGGTTGGCGTTCAGCGAATGGGGATGGGGATGGGGATGGACGGCATGTCCGTGGCCGTGTCCGGTGATGACCGCATCGGTGGATGCACCTAATCGGGTATCGTAGGTGGAACCACGATCACGTGAGTTTATAACACCGTCTGTTAATCGAATGGGCGCACGGGAATGGTTTCGCCAATGACGACGCATGTTTGAATTGACGTTGAATTCGCGACCACATCCTGGATATGGACAACGATATGCTAAAAGTGAAACGAGATTAGTCCATGGCGGCGATCGATCGTCGGAAGAAGGAAGAAGAGAAGGAATGGACAAGAATAGAATATGTGTTGGTGGTATTGCACCCGTCGGGGTTATGAAAACAATATAAAGCCTAAACAAGGTCAAAGTCAACGTACGTTTTGCCCCCGTGTGCGTGTTTACGTGAATTTTCATGCTGCTCGGTCGGTTGAAACGTTTTCCGCAATGTGGGCATTGGTGCTTTTTGCCCCGACCTTCCCCTTGTAGACTGGCCCCGGCGATGTCTGATCGAATATGGACACGTCGACCGTCGGTGGTCATTATCGTCGATGCAGTCCCCGGGTGATCTGAAATGGGAAAAGAGAGGATCGTGGACGTGTTTGGTGAACGGAGATGTGCGATATCTGCGTCGCGTGCGATCATCGGATTGATTGTCTCTCTCACATTATGCCGTTCTGTTGTATCGGGGGCGATCTCCTGGACTGTGCGATGCTGACGATGGTGAGTCATGCGTGAGTCGGGCGAGTTGAGTGCGACACGAAAGACGGGTGCAGAACCCTGTGCCATACCAGGGTGAGGTGGTATATGCGCGTTGGAGGACGCTCTGGGGCGCAGTGTGGTGCTGGAAGCGACGTGTTCGAGGGAAGACGTGACTGGGTCCGCCCGAAGAACGTTGAACGAGTAGCTAGGAGGTTTGGTGGACGGCGAAATGCGTTGTGGCGGACGATGTGGAGCAGAGTCTGAGCTGGAGCTGGATGGTGGAGGCGATGGAGGTGCCTGATTGAAACGGACACGGGTCTCTTTGTCGTCACAGATATGTGGCGAGAGTGGGGGTCTATCCTGTGTATTTGGAGTGGCACCGACCCGTTCGGCGCTGCCGAGGACAGCGTTGTTGGTTTGGATAGACATCTCTGGGGATGGGGCGTCAGTGGAGCGGGGGGGCTGATGGAGAGGATTGGCTTACCTGGAAAGATATCCCGGATACTTGGGAGGGAGTGGTGGGCCATGATTTAAGGAAGAAGGAAACGGTAGTTGAGTGTGGAGATTGAGAGAGGATATATATACGATCAGTGACCCCGGGAGGGGCGATTGATGGCAGAGAAGACGAACACGGGGACTAAAAGAAGACCCGAGGGCGGTGATGGGAGCGCTGCGATTTCTGTTTTTGAGAGAGGCAATCACCGTGGAGGAGAGAAGGGGGAGAGATCTCCGTGTGCGAGTGCAAATCCGTAGGTAAGTTGGATGTAGTAATAGAAACGGACGAGCGAGGATACGCGGTAGGATGTGGCCACTTTGGGGGTCGACTGAACACGCACCGACCTAGACAGATTGCCGTGAAATGGAGCGTGCCCCAACCTGCCGTGTAGACAATCCCATATAAATATCACGTTAATATCTTGTCAACATCGATCCATAATCGATCCCATAACAAGAACAGTGTGGAAAAAAAAATCTCATTGTCAAGAATGTGAATCATATCGCCTGTCCGACGATGTCCATCTCACGCTGCACCAGCCCCATTTCACGGCGAGCGCTCGGTGATACTGATGGGCGCAGCGATGTACGAGGCAATGTATCTGGTCTGATCGTCGTCGCCGTGGTCGCTGTTGTCCTCATCGTTGTCCGGACCACGGTCTACTATCCCTGAAAATCCTGCATGATGATTTCTTTCCATTCTCAATGGACCCGGCGGCCGTAAGATGGATCACCCGTGACATGGTTACCGTAACTGGCCTGTGTTGATCTTTTACTATATTCGGATTAGCATCTCCATTTTTGCAGCGTGTTGACTTATCCGCCGATCTTGTCGTCCTTTCGTCCATTTGGGCAAATCCATGCCCAATTTGGATGAGTCTCATGTGAATCCTCTCCTCCCTCGTCCCCTGCTGCTTCCTACCGAGGCGTTACTCCTCCGTGGACATAAGAAATCGTCGATGGCATCGCACACCCTGCAAAGCGCTGACCGTCTGCGCTCCTCTGCCCCGAGTCCACCTCTCCTAATTCGGTACACGACCACTGCACATCTGCACCGCCCTACACCCGATTCGTCTGCTTATCAACCCGTCCCTTATTGGGCCTTGCACACGCAAATCGTTCCCCAAGGTCAGCACCCATATCCTCGCACCTCCTCCCGCAGCGTACACGTACGTCGACCTCGCCATCCCGCGAACGTCGTCCATCCAACCGCGAATCCCGCCACACCACCTCTCCGTCATCGTCGCCCTTCCACTTCCACACCCGTAAACGAGCACGAGGACCGGGGTTTATACTTGGGTTGACAGACACGTCCCCTCGCGTTCACCACGGACGTTGCGTCAACATGAATCACGTTTCGTCCCACCCGAGTCGCCCGTCCCTCCTCATCCTCATCCTCAACGTTGAATACCCAGAGTTGCGCTCGCCCCTCGGTCGTCCCCGCGCCTCGTGTCCTCCTCTCGTCCAAACGACACATGGTCCGTGGAAACATCCGAACACCCACCCCTCTCTTCCGCTCACTCATCAATTCACCGACAGGGCAAGCTCTCCCTGTCTGTGTCAGCTTTTCAGGTCCCGTCAAGGACGACAGCTTGACGTGTACGTAATCCCATGTCAATGTGGTTTTCTGGGGATTTGCGCTCGGCCCGTTTTGGATCGCCGTTTCGTTCCCTCCGTCGTCACCGTCTTGTCGTTATAATTATATCGTCACACACACACACACGCATACACACACATATACGCATACGTATGGTTCATGTATATGTACATATATAATATCTCATCCAATTTATCTCATCGAGATCGACATCGCATACACACACTTTGCAGGACTTCGACTCGGACAAGAACAATCGATACCGATCCCACTCACCCATCCATATCGGCGTCGACTTCCTCTTCTTTCCGTTCACCTCGTCGATTCTGGAATTCACCAACCACCCATTTTATTTTATTTTATGTATATGGGTACCCGGATTTCCTTGTCAATGGTGTACCTTCACGTTTTTTTGGGTGATACCGTTCGGAAGGAATACATATGCATGCAGGTGTGGACGGAATGTGAGAATACTGGACGGGCGCTCGGATCTATCCAGTGCACGTCGTCCTAAGCCTCGGCGTCGGCATCGCGTCATCCCGACATCCCGATATCTATACCTGTCGTTCGTGGCACTTTGTAGCACATTGTCCTCCTCTTTTTTTTTTTTTTTTTTTCCTTGATCGGCAACAACCATAACAAGCGTCACGGTCCTCGTGTTGCCATCACCCTAGGCCTTGGTCACCGGTCAACCAGTCATCCATCATGGCGGCCTCCATACAGCACTGTCATTTTTTTTCTCCCCCTCCGTGACAGCCGCGCGAAAAAATACAATGAAAGTGAGTAACGAGGAGGGAATATATAGCACGACGAGGATCCCAAATCTAATACGCAGGTAATCTAACCCCGTGCTTCCTGCGATCAACAATATGAATACCAGCTCGACCACGTCCATCATGATGTAATCCACCACGTCCCCTTCCCCCCCTTTTTCAACACCAAGATTCGAGTCCTTCTCACAATCAAGAACAACAACGAAAATACCTCCGATTCTTGACACTCCCCCTCCGCGGAGCCCTCCAAGTGACACACGTGAACAATCGCCCCATACACGAGTAGGTTTGCTATCGGTGATCAAACGTCTCCCCACACGTCAACAGCAACGACGCCCCCGCAGCACATCCAGCATCGCTGCTACCTCTCCGTCTTCGACTCGACTCGACTCTCTACTCTCGGTGACATGTCCCTCCGAGCAAGTCGTCGACAAATACCGCAAACGAGTCACACACCTCGTCGGGCGGTACGATCCCCTCTCTATTCTCATCCCCCGCTCGATATTTTCCAGTCCTCACTGTCCACAATATCCATCAGCACAAACTCGACCATGTCCAAGCAATAAACACGAGACGACGTGGACACAATACCGTTCCCCGGTGAGAGAGCACAAGTTGCCATCGAACACGGGGGGAGACATCGTTCGGGATAAAAATTAGAATACGGATGTAGCAACGCACCTAGGACTCGCCACAACCCAAGTTCGACAGCGCCCCCGCCTAGATCTGCTTCTACGTCGTCACCGATCACTGCGACACCCTCCCATCCACGTCTCCCACCCTGTTCGTCGACTTTTTCACACACTCGCACTTCCCCTTGCGCCCCCACTTCGAGTCGTCCTTCGACTTTGCATTCATCCCCGTTGCCGTCGCCATCACGTCCCCCACTCACATCCCCATCGATATCATCAACAAGCCCCAAATCCCTCAAACACCCCTCAAAAAACCGCCGACTCGGTTTCCCAACCACAATCGCCCTCGTACCCGTCGCTTCTTCGAGTGCGCTCACGAACGGTCCTGGACCCAATGAGAGCCCAAGCCCACTGACATATATATATATATATATATATAAAACACACACACACACACACATATAATCCCAGGTGACGGGGGGGGGGGGGGGGGGGGGGGGGGGGGGGGGGGGGAAGGGGACTCGCGAATGAGAATCTGAAACGCGGCGTTGAGATGATCGTAGTCGAGTTTGGGGGGTGCGAGTCCGATGATGACGGCGTCGTATTCAAGTTGCGGGTCAGTGTTCGGTGCGCCTGGGTGTGGCGGTGGCGGATCGGTCACGTTGGAGGAAGGGGAAGTGGAAGGGGAAGGAGAGGGGATGAGAGTTGATTTGAAGTCCGTGCTTCGCGGTGTGTGTCGGTGGGACGTAGATGCGTCGTGGTCGGTGGTCAGGATTGGGTTTGAGTTCGAGTTAGCGTTTGGATTTGGGTTTGGGTTCGAGGAGGGAGGTGCGTTCGTGGGGTCGTCTGCTGTGCAATCTGCCATTGCAGACGGAGAGAGAAGCATGTACGGTCTATGTCGAATCACGATAAACAGAAATTTTAAAAAAGTCAGACTCGTCACGTATCAGAAAACGAAATGTGAAATGATCACGATCAAGACAGAGCTTGTCCAAT
>JBBPTH010000119.1:0-48875 GCA_038094055.1 Chalciporus sphaerocephalus | reverse complement strand
TGGTTTTACCAGAATGGACTCAAAGTAGCTTTACAGAGGCTCGGACCCTAGTAACAGACTCACAACCGGAGGGTGTTTGTGGTGGTGACGTTACAGTGTGTCCACTGGGAACGGGCAGCGCGGTCCCCGGCATATATAGAAATGTTTCTGCAACGCTTATCTATATCCCTGAGCGTGGCTACATCCTACTCGATGCTGGAGAAGGTTCATGGGGTCAATTAGCGCGGAAGTTCGGAGATGACCGTTCTTCAACTTGTAATGTATGGCAAGTCCTCCGTGAGCTAAAGTGCGTTTTTATTAGCCACATGCACGGCGATCACCATATCGGTTTGGCGAAGATTTTGGCGATGAGGCAGCGACTTGACCCTCCTTCAGATACACCTCTATATGTTGTGGGAAACGATAATGTTTTTATGTATCTCCGCGAGTATGCTGCACTCGAGGATCTCGGCCTTTTGCCTAATTCTAAAAGTCCGGTTACTCCCATTTTGGTCGATGCCATACATTGGAAGAATGAGAGCCCCGCCTGCTCTCCCCAAGTTCGGGACCTCTGTAATTCACTTGGTTTGGAGAGTTTCCGAAGCGTTGATGTAAACCATCAAACAATTTGTCACGGAGCGATCATCAAACATGTCGACGGATGGAGCATCGTATACTCGGGTGACACCGTTCCTACCCAGAAACTAGTAGAGGCAGGGAAGGATGCGACCCTACTAATTCATGAGGCGACCATGGCCGATGATCAGGTTGAGCTGGCCGCTGCCAAGATGCATAGTACTGTCGGTCAGGCGATTGAAATTGGAAAAAGAATGAACGCCCGCAATATATTGCTTACTCATTTTTCTGCGAGGTATCCCACAATGCCTCCATCCGTAATGGCGGAACATAATCCTGGAGACCCGACACTAGCGCTCGCCTTTGACCACGCCAACATCAAAATTAGCGATATGTGGAAAATGAATGTGTACATGAAGGCGATAGAGCAAAGTTTCATGGATCTCGAGGATGAGAATCATCGCGACACGGTGCAGATGGTAGAGGTCGATCTCCCTTGATATATTAATCGCCATATAGTACTTCTAGAGATGCAATTACACCACGAGCAATTTCTTCCCCCCTCTTCCCCCATGACCTCTTGGATCGACGATCAGTATCGATGGTAGATTCTGGGGTGGTAGGGGGAGAATCTGACAATGACGAAGCCGTGGTATCGGTATAAAGATCTAAAAACAAACGACAGTGGGCGATTAGCGACTTTGTCCTGTCAGACAGCGAAACGCCTGGCAATTTAGCCAAGACGATTGTTTGGTTGGCAGGATCATTTCTGATCAGTAGACCCAGCAACACTGCAGTATACCCTCTTAGAAAAATACCTTCGGGGAGATCGTTTTGTTGACTATCGGAGTATTGAATATACAACGCAGTGAGACACTGCAAGACTGATTTCTGGCAATGACATTGGCAGGATCTTATGCAGAGGCGTGAGCGAACTCAATGCTCAGTTTCGGCTCTAGCAAGGCCAGATACCTTGGGACTCAACGTTGCCCAGTTCATGATCAGTCCCAACGCAAGACATAGAAGGTCGAAAACCTCGACCGAGCTAACCACAGACTCCGTGGTCAGTGATTCCGACCACCTTACTTGAGATTGCATCGCTATGATTGTGGTGAATGGGAGTGCATGATCCTTCTCCAACGTGACATTACACCACCGCTGATCATCGTGTGATAGTAGTGTAAGCACTCGGAGGGCACCGCATAAGCACTTTCGCGCTACGGCGATTTCTTCATTGCTCGAACTTTCTTGCATAACGCGAGAGGATACCACACAGAGAGTGAGCAGCTCCGAAGCAAACCCGTCATTATGGGGTAAGCGGTTGGAAAAAGGGTCGTCTGGTGTATCTTCCAGCGACCAAAGTCCGAGGAGATACGAGTCGAGCAGGCGAAGACAAGCTTCAACGTGATGGAGGGAGGGTACCTCTGTTCGTGTTGCGCTTATTGTTGGCAATAATGGAAGTCCAGATTCAAAAGCAGCAATACGAGCTTCCAAGAGGCCGAGTTCAGCCCTCAAACTCGTGAGTAACGTGGGCAGATATTGCGATTTTAGAAAGGATGGTGGCAGGGCAGCAAGCGTATGAGAAATGAAGAAGCGAGCCGAGGGCTACGATGGTTGAGACCAAGCAAATGTTGAGCCACCATGGAACAGACCTTCGCAGAGGATAAGTTTGGCTCTCCTGACACAACTCCAGCAAGAGACTTGATCTACAGAAGAATGTATTTAGTCGCATACACATATCTAGAATCACAGTAAACTGATAGGGAGAATTTCGGTTCTCAAAATTCCAAAAGCTTTGAAGTCGGCGCCCTGACCACTTGCAAGAGCCAAAGCAAGTACATCCTTCCTATGATCCAGCGAGCCCAAAATTTCAACAAGGATAGGAATGAAATCCTCTTGCTGACCAACTTCCATGAGGGTACGGGAGTCCCTGGAGGCCAACGCGGCAAAGAAAGAGATAGTGGAATCGAATATCTGCTAGAAATCACGCGAAGTTTTGAGCATGAGTCATGTATAACAGTACCTTGTCAGTTGTCCCCGCCCGCGAGGTCCATAGTTTGTCCCAGGTGCGAATGTAGAAGTCTGATGCTTTTGCCCGACGGTTGAAACCAGGATCGCAAAGTTTGTTGACAACTTCGAGGGCACTCGCCCGCCGCAAGCCAATAGCACTTGAGCTGTCAAGTCCCTCGAATAGATATCCTACCTCATCCAAGAACCGCCTACTTTCTCCCTTACTTCGGAGCTCCGTTATACTCTTTAAATCGTTCATCATACCGATAGGAAGAGAAGGTTGAGTAAACTGTGATGCGGCGGAGTTGTGTCTTGAGAGAGTTCGTGACGGTGATTCTTCTTGGTCGGGCCGTGGGTCATCCTCAGAAATATCAATTCCCCAGCGGGTGCGTAGGTCAGTGTATGATTCGTGTATTTTTGAGTCGTCCTCAATGACATTTGTCGGATCCTCGTCTGGAACTGGAAGAGAGACCAGAAAAGATCGAGATCGGCCTGCATACGTCCTAATATTTTGTGTAGGGAGGTTATGAGTAGGCGACTGAGTGGAGGTTGATTCCATCTCGGCTAAAGGAGTGGAAGGTTCTACGAAAGTCTTCTGTCGCTTCGGGAGACGTGGGGGATCACCCAGTTGATCTCGTCCTGATCGTCGACGTCGACGTCCATAAGTGCGCTGCATCGGGGGAGTTGTCAATCTGGTAGAGTGGGAGCTGCGTGAACGAGTCGAATTGAGCAGGCCACCAGTATGACTATTGCTCCCGAATACAAGGGTCGCCGGTCACGTGCAGACGCTGGCTTCGCGTTGTTGCGACTTGCGATGTGTGACTGTCATCGCCGCTTGATCAGCAAGTACTCAGTCTTCTTTATTCTTGTGACTGGAGATAGTACCCACAAATTGCTCACAAGATACATACAGGTCACAAATGCAGTCTCTTCAGGCGCGGATAGATTCTTTTCGCAAGGCAAAACGCGTCAAACGGAACCCAAACAAGCCGTCTTCCACGACAGCCTCAGTTAAGTGGCCTCATCCTTTGGAATTCAAGGCAAACGCGAACACTCTTGCGGAAGCGGGGTTTTATTTCAATCCGAGCTGGGAAGACAGAGACTCCGTAATTTGTTTCTTATGCGGAAAAGAGCTTAGTGACTGGGATGCAGACGACGACCCATTTGAGATTCATTATTCGAAATGCCAGAATTCATGTGCTTGGGCTGTTGTTCGATGTGGCTTAATGGATGATGTTGATGAGGACGGGCGGTATGGTTTATTTCCTGATTTACTGTTTCTTGTTCAGACCATCAATATCCCATTACAGGTTTGCGTTCGCAAAGAAAGTCCGTTTACCCTCTAGTAAAGCGATGGAGAAGGCTCGGTTGGACACCTTCGGCAAGAACTGGTGGCCTCATGACGGAATATCCGAGCATAATGCGACATCCCTGAAGATGGCACAAGCAGGCTTTGTGTACACACCGCAGGCCCCGGGCGATGATACGGTTACTTGTTTGTATTGCAACCTTTCGCTTGGTGGCTGGGAGAAAGAGGACGATCCGCTGTACGTTTACTATTTCATGAAAGTAGTCATGCTCAGTGTATTACAGTCAAGAACATCATAAACGAGACAGTAAATCTACAGAAGCCTGCCCCTTTCTTGCGTTCACCAGCAAATCTATTGCCATTCCGGTCTCAGATGCACCTCCTACACGGGCCAAGCGGAGTAAAAATCGCTCTACGTCTACGACCGTCCCTCCTAAGACCCGTAGGAAGGGTAGAGCAACCCGAGGCAAACCTATAAAACCGCCTATCTCCCCTTTGCACCGCTCTACGTTACCGAGCGTCATTGCCTCCGGCGAGGCAAATATTTTCATGGATATCGACGGTCCGCCTGCAGATGAATCATTGCCTCATCCCGTTTCCGAGCAAAAGCCATTGCCATCGAACAGGGATGACATGCACCGCGACCAAACTCCAATGTTCGTAGATGGCTCAAAAGTGTCTTTTCCGGCGGAATCTCTGTGCAATAGGTCTCCCTCTACACCTGGCGTGCTTAACAAGTCCAACAGTTCAGCTACCGTGATGCCTCAACATAAACTAACGCTCTCATCGTCACCCACTGGGCAACCTGTAGCTGTGTATTCACAGTTCCTCACGCCACATGAGAGGGCAATGTCACTGGAACAATGGATACGACAGGAGATTGGTCTCAGCTCTGATAAACTATTGAGTGATGGACAGAGACAGATAGAGCTCTTTAGAGAGAAGGCAGCAGAGTTGAGGAGATGTATTGATGGGCTATGAGGCACAATATGTCTCAGTACATAGGACACAAGTAATGATGTTTTGTTTTGTTTGTTTTCAAGCTGTCTATCTTGGGATCATATTATACTCCAGGTATGGCTGAATTTCAGTGGAGATTTTGTTTACAGATATGTAACTTCATGGTATGAAAGTCTATTTCTTTCAGCCACAGTTCTTTGATCCTGGTGATCTTGTAAACCAGATAATTCTGTAGTCTTCTCAGTTAGAAAATTAGGTATATCCACTATATAGTGGCTAATAGACCACCAATAGTACATTTACAAAGTAATTATAAGACAAATAATTTGTTATATTATGCCATCAATGCTACAGTAACTTTAAGTAATAAGAAGTGAGAAACTATGGGAGATCCTGCTCAATAAGATTGTATATGACACAGCAGGTCCTAAGTACAAATAAAAACATCTTATAAGTATTAGACTTGACCTAGGTAGAAACAAGCAGACATTTAAGGCAAAGAGAAATATAGTCTTTTGAAGTTTTCTAGAAAGAATTTGATTCAAATGATGTGAGACAAAAGAGATACTACATTCTTACCACAAAGATACTGAAGAAGTTGATAGGTAAGCAAGTATTGAGTATTAAAAACTTTAGAACTTTGTTCTGCAATAGATTCAAACTCTCAACTTAATGAATTTTAGAGAACTTATTATTGCTAATTTACTAAGGCTTGGGGTAGCTGGGAATGTGGCACTGCCAAACAATTGATTGAACATGATTGAGTCCACTCAATATTAGGCCTCAGGCTTCATCTTGTCAAAAGAAATAAATCAAGTAACCAAGGTAGAACTTGAACCCATAACTTGAGTTTAGTAATCATAGAGAGAAAAGAAAGAAGTAAGATAATCTTACAGAAGCATAAGCAGATAAGTACATACTGTTTAAGTTTCTGTTGTTGGACTTCTCTTCAATATATATATTCCTTCTAAATTATTCTATGAAGACTTGTGAAACAACCTAGAAACTCACTAGTCAGTTATAAAGATTTCTTAGGCTACTTAGTAGATCTTAGAGAGGAAGTTATCAGAGATAGAAACTGAACTGGAGTCCTCTGGCTACTATATTGGAGATTTATATACTATATGGGATATATACTTACTTATATCAGATCTACTGATATTCTATACATATATGAGGGGAACATATATATCTATATAGCCATGAAATAGAAGAGAAGTATAATATATGTGATATGCATGTTAGAAATAATACATGTGTATACCATGGGATATGACAGAATAGAAGATTATAAATGAGAACCTTGAGGAAGTCATAAGACATAGATAGAAGATTGCATAGATATAAGATACATAAATAAGATCATCAATATATAGTTGTGTGAAAGAAAGAAATAGGAGTCTGTGCTCAAAGATGTATAAGATAAGACAATAAAAGAAAGGAATATGTTCTAAGTTCAAAAAGAAGCATTTATAATATCTTAGATATCTATGAAATACTTGAAAGCCATAAGACAATCAGATACTATCTAAACTAAGAATAGATGAAGGGAAACAGATAGAATAGTTGATTAACTTTGAAGCAGAAGACTGAAACAACCTAGAAACTCACTAGTATTAAGTAAATCTCTTAAGTTACTCAAAGGAGCTTTAGAGGAGTTAAGAGGGAAATAACCAAGAGGAACTGAACTGAAGTCCTCTGGCCACTGTATTGGGGCTTTATATACTACATAGGATATGTACATGTTTGTACTGAATCTACCAATATCCTATATATACATGAGGAAGACATGTATATCTACATAGCCATAGAATAGAAGAGAAGCACAATATGCACAATGTGCATGGAAGGAATGATACATGTGTATACCATGAGGTGTGGCAGAATGAAAGATCATAAATGAAAGAAATAAGAAAATCATGAGGCATAGATCTAAGATAGATAAGTTTGTTAGTGATCATGTGGAAAGAAGGTAATATGTGTTCATAAGTGCAAGTCAAGTTGTGAAAGGAATAAATAGTAGTCTGTGCTCAAAGATAAGATAAGATAATGAAGAGAAAGAAAAAATGTTCTAAGTCTATAAGTTGAGAAGTAGCATTTGTTATACTATCCCCTCTCTAAAGATCAACTTCCAAGTAATCAAATGGAGTATCCTTTGAATCAACCGAAGTATAATTTTGTTCTTTTTATTTAAATAATGAAGCAGAGACTTCTGATGGCATGAGTAATTGTCTAGAAGCATGGGGTTTCCTTTTATGGAAGTCAAGCACTGCTTGCTTCACATTTTCTAAGTAATCTTTTGGTTCTCATGTCCTTTTGCTTTTATTATAGCCTTTCTAGTGAATGAGATATTCCAGCCTTTAACCTTTATATCAAGAATCAACAATATAATCCATTTCATATTTACTGCCTCTATCTTCTATCACTAGCACAGGATCTGATTCAACTACTTTCTGTCCTGGTAATCTTTTCTTGTAAGGTTTAACTTGAGATATATTTATAATAGAGTAAATTTTCATAAAGCATAGAAGTTTCAGTTCAACTATATTACTTCCCATGAGTTTCATGATCTCATACAGTCCAATCTATTATTCCATTAGTGAAACACTCGAAAGTCCTAAGACAATCAGGTACTACTCAAATGTAGGGAGGGAGGACTGGAATAGAATGGTTGGACTTTGAAGGAAAGACCAAGTGAACTAAACTGGAGGATGTCCAGCTTAGCCCTTGGGGTTTATATACTCATAGAACTATGTGTACATATTTGGTCCTTATCTACTACTAATAGAAATACCCATAACCCTAGAGATAAGTTAATAAGAGAGACATATGCTATTGGAGGAATAGAAATGAAGGGCATAGCCTTTGTAATACATGAGACATAAGAATGGAAGAGAAGTAAAGAAGCAAGGCTGTGGCATAGCCATACGAAAATGAAGAACATGAGGAAAAAAAGAAAAGAAGAAGCAGAAATGAATGTGAGAAGACACGTGTTCTATATGTGTTTAATATAACTAAAAGAAGAAATAACTGGAGATTTAGATTGGGAAAAGAAAGGAAAAATGACTAAGTCCATTGAGTGTTCTTGTGGAGATAATGAACCATAACACTACCCCCTCTCTATAAGTCAACTTCCAGGCAACTAAAAGGTTTATCCAAATGTTCTATGATATTTTTGGGATATTTCTCAAAGAGATAAGCAAAGTTTTTCTTGTCAATGGAGAGGGCCTAAGATGTCACTGGGTTTTTAAGGTGGAATTCTCTCACACTTTCTTTCACATTTGAGAGGTTAGTCTTTGGTTCCCATGTACAGTCTATTTTGTCATAGCCCTTCCAATGCACAAGGTATTTGAGTTTGCATTGCCATAAATGGCTGTCCACAATGTAGTTAACTTCTCATTCATTATCTCTGTCTTCTGTTATATTCACTGGCCCTGGCCATAATACAGGTTGCCCTTCCAGGGTCTTACGGTAGGGTTTAATGCAGTCAACATTGTCTGTGGGATGAATCTTCATGCTGCAAGGAAGTTTCAATTTTACTGCATTTGGTCCTGCCAAACCAATAATTTCATATAATCCGAGCCATCACTCAGATAGTTTTTTGGATGTATGTGTCAAGCACAGATTTTCTGTACTAAGCCAGACTTGCTGGCCAATTTGGTATTTTAGTGCAGCTAAATGGTGTTTGTTGGCCTGTGCTTTCATTTTTTCTTTGGCCTTAGCCAAGTTATTTTTAATGTCTTCAATGGTCTGAGCTATTATGGTGGTAAATGAGTTGGCTGCCAGGGCCTCAGTGAAACACTCAACAACTTACCTGAGCGTTGAAGTGCTTTGCTAGAACAATTAGGTAGTCTTACTGCAGGAGAGCTGTTGAGGAGAACTCCAGGAGAACAAGACTGAGGGGGACGCCCTTCAGACTCCTGGCTTATATACTATTGGTGTGTTTGTACCTATTTGGTATGAACCTTAAATACTAGCCAATAGCAAAAGTAGAGCGCACAGCAATGCGCAGTAGCTGAGTAAGAACAATAGAAAAGATGAGTAATGCTGAGTAATGCTGACTGCGGCGCAGCAGCCTTAGTAAGAAAAGGTAAGCAAGAATGAGTAAGTAAGAGTAAGCATATATGACTAAGCGAGAAGAGTAGTCTGTGTCACGTGACTAGGTCATGTGATCAGATCACGTGACCAGTCATGTGACTATTGTACAAGAAATTCGACTAAGTCCAAAATGAAACTGAAACGTAGTGAAGTAAGTAAAAGTGTAGAGGAAGAAAGGTGAGAACTGTACCATTTGTAACACTACCCCCTCTCTATGGATTGCATTCCAGGCAATCACGACCTTTCTTCATCAGATGTGAAGGTTGTATACAGCTACAAAGCTGCTGTTGGTCAGATCGTTGTCGTCATGAAGAGTAGCGTCGTCGTTACCATTTTCATTATCTGCGTTCTCTTCTGTATCCTCCCATCCGGTAGCTCCGGCCCATTCATTGATGTTCTCAGCTTGTGCCTCAATCTGCTGACGAACTGGTTTGGTTCGTTCCATGAGGGCATCATGCTGTTCTTTTTCGCGGGCTCGGAAGTCGCGGGAGTAGACTTCGTAACTGTAACCTTCTTGTTCGATAAAATATTTGTCTGGCATCGTGATGCTGAAACCTTTGAACATGCTGCGACCATTAGTGTTGTCGCGCATTATTTCTAATGTTATCCCCTTGCCGTCCCGCACTGAGCCAACCACGTATAGCGCGGTCGCGAATGCGAAGAGCAAGGAGAAAATAGTCAGCAGGATAAGCATCCCGGTGACGAACAATGTGCCGTTCTCGATCAGAACGACACAGAGAGTGAATATCGAGACCATATACGTGATCAGTAGACCAAAGTCTATCCATGACCACGGTACTGGTGCGAGAGGGGTGGAACGGGCGGGGGTGTCAATGTGGGGGGCGTTGGGATCGTGGTTAAGGTATTCGTCAATGATAGCACGGGCGTGGAATTGGGTGTAGGCGTTGGTCCAAGAAGACATAGAGTGTATTGGAGGCTTGACGAGGTGAAGACGCTGTTAGAGGCTTTCTAGGAGCAGTGCTCGACTAGTTTGTAGGAAGGGAGTGAATTGGGGTTTGGTCAGGCTGAAGCGGGTTGTTTTTATATTGCTTCATGATGATTATATAAGCTGTCCTCCGCAGTTAATGCTGTGAAGTTTTCGTAAGGTTTGAACAGCTTGTGGAAATCAACCTGAGTCATGCGGAGTAGACGGGGAGCCGATGGATTCTTTTTATAGAATTCCTTTATTGCGTCCGGCGCATTAGTAAGATTTGATCGGGGTTCCCATGTTCTATCCGTGTCGTCGTATCCTTTCCAATGAACTAAGAATTCTAGCCTTTTTCCTCGTAGTCTAGAGTCGACAATGTAGTCAACTTCGTATTCGTCATCTCTGTCTTCTGTGACGAGTACTGGACCTGGTTTGTCAGCCTTTTGCCCGGGTAGACGTTCCTTGTATGGTTTAACTTTAGCTATATTGAACACATTGTGCACTTTCATGGTGCGTGGGAGTCGGAGTTCAATAGCGTTGCTTCCTTTGAAGCTAATGATTTCGTAAGGTCCTAACCATTTCTCCGTGAGCTTCTTTGAAGGTCGTGGGAGTTTTAGACCATCTGTGCTAAGCCAAACCTTATCTCCTATTTTGTATTGTGGGGCTTCTGTTCTATGTTTATCTGCTTGTTTTTTCATTTGTTTTTGTGCTTTTTCTAGATTTTCTTTTGTTTCTTTGAGGGTTTGTTCTATTTCATCTGCGAGTTTAGCGGCGGCGGGTGCTTTAGCCGTGTGATTTTCTATTCCTATTTTTGGTTCATATGTGCGTGTGATGGAAAAGGGAGTTTTCTGTGTAGAAGTTTGCCTTTTCGAGTTATATGAGAATTGCGCAATTGGCAACCATTCTGACCATTCGTGTTGCTTCTCTGCGGTGAATAGTCGGAGATACTGTTGTAGATCTCTATTCATGCGTTCCGTTTGTCCGTCTGTTTGCGGATGCCGCGCGGTAGAGAGTTTAGGCGTGATGCCGAGACGTTTACATAAGTCTTTCATCACTTGTGATGCGAATTGCGGTCCTCGGTCCGATACTATTGTTTTAGGAAGTCCATGATGCTTCCATACGTGTGTGAGATACAGTCTAGCTGTTTGTAAGGCATTGACAGATTTGGTGCAGGGAATGAATTCGACTTCTTTGGAGAATCGATCAATGACAACTAGAATGGAATCAAATCCGTTTGATTCTGGGAAATCTGTCATGAAGTCTGCACTGACGTGTTCCCATGGAAGATCCGGAATTTCCAATGGTAACAGTTTTCCAGCGGGTGCAGTATTGATGCCTTTGAAGCGTGCGCATCTATCGCAGCGTGAGACATAGTCTTTGACTAGCGTGGGCATTCCAGGCCAAGTATAGCTACGCTGTAGCAATTCTAGGGTTCGATCTATTCCTGGATGTCCGGCAACAGGAGTGTCATGATGTAAGCGTATGATTTCCATGCGAAGATCCTGATCATTCGGCACGAAGATCCGGTTTTTCTTATCGTAGAGAAGTTCGTCTTTTTCTGTACAGATGCCATGTTCCTTATAAAGTTTGATGGCTTCTGATTCTAGAATTTTCCATGTTGCTTTTTTTATCTTTTCCAGAATGTTGTCACTATCGGTGGCTATGTGCACTGATGTGGCGGCTATTTGTTCTGGAGGTATGACTAAGACCTGCTTATTGTCATCTTCTATTCCTTTTGCGTGATCTTCTCTTCTGGAGAGAGCATCAGCTTTTCCCATTTGGGATCCGGCTTTGTGGATCCATTTGAAATTGAAACGAGAGAGGTACTGAGACCATCTGGCTTGGCGTCTGTTTAGATCTTGCCGTTGCATAAACCATTGAAGGTTTGCGTGATCGTTCCAAATTTCAAATTCCTGTTTTGCACCTTCTAGATAGTGTCTCCATTGTTCTAGACTTCGGATAACACTTAACATCTCCTTGTCGGAAATTGGGTAGTTACGTTCTTCTGGTGACATGGAGTGGGAAGAGAATGCGACTGGGTGCCATTTGCCATCCTGTTCTATAGATAGAACAGCTCCAGTTGCGAAATTAGATGCATCTGTTTCTAGGCGGAACTTCTTATCATTGTCTGGGAAAGCGAGAATAGGAGCGGTAGTGAATTTCCTTTTTAGCGTGTCAAACGCTTCTTGTTGTGACTCTTTCCATGAGAAAGGGGTATCTTTCTTGGTAAGGTCATTCAACGGTCGTGCGACCTGCGCATAATCTTGGATAAAGCGGCGGTAGAAGTTGGCTAGTCCTAAGAAACTTCTAACTCCGCGGACTGTAGTAGGAGTTGGCCATTCGGTGATAGCCTTGACTTTGTCATCATCCATTTTGATGCCTTCGGGAGTTATTGTCATTCCAAGAAATTCAACTTCTTTGGTATGGAAGTGGCATTTCTCTGGTTTGATGAATAAGTCGTTCTCTTCTAGGCGTGCGAGAACTTTGAGAACCACTTTCTCGTGTTCTTTTACGTCATCTGTCTTGGTGAAGATCATGATGTCGTCAATGTAGACAACTACGGTGTCTTCCATATCTGCGAATATTTCGTTCATCATGGTCTGGAATGTGGCGGGGGAATTACAGAGTCCAAAATACATGACCAATGGTTCGAAAGAACCTCGGTGACAGATGAAAGCGGCTTTCCATTCATCGCCTTCTTTGATACGGATATTATTGTAACCCCATCTGAGATCCATCTTGGTGAATAGTTTAGTTCCTTTTAGTTTATCGACCAATTGGGATATCAGAGGTAACGGGTAATTGTTTTTCACCGTGTGTTCATTGAGGTATCTGTAATCCTGTACCATGCGCTTCTTTCCATCTTTCTTTGGCACGAAGAATACAGGAGAAGTCTGTGGGGATGTAGAGCGGCGGATATAACCCTTTTGGAGTTGGTCATCGATAAAGGCACTGACTTCCTCTTGTTCTTGTGGGGATAAGGGAATTAGTCGGCCTTTCTTCGGCACGAAGGTTTCTTTGAGATCTATGGCGTGATCCCATGGTTTACGTGTGGGCATACGCTCGGATTCTTTCTTCTTGAATAGGTGAATGAACTTGTGATAGGCACGGGGAACAAGTTCTTCTGGACTTTTCTCAGCTGGTTTATCCTTTTCAGGATTTTCCCGTTTGAGAGCATATACATGATCAAACGCGACACGTTCTTGTTCTTCTATGTACCGTGAGAAGGAAGGCTTTGCCCTAAGGTTTTGACAAGTGCTTGGACAACGTGTCATGAGGACTTTGCCTTGTGACCAATCTATTTCTGGATTATGGTTCTTTAGCCATGTGTATCCTAGAATAACCTGATTCTTTCCGAGATTGGTGATTTCGGCTGTGGTCTTCTCGCGATGACCTTGGTAATCTATAATTATCTCCACATAGTGTGTGATGTCTCCGGCGGAGTTCCTAGATCCGTCGACATTGTACACTGGTAAGCGGTGGCGAAGGGGTAACAAGGGTAACTTGTACCTTTCGGCCCAAGATTGGTCTATGAATATTGTGTTAGCGCCTGAGTCCAGCAGGGCTTCTGCGGATGTGAACCGTTTGCTATTAATAGGTGCTATGCTGATGGACAGGGTGATATCTCTGGAATTGTTTCCACGAATACGAATCTGGTCTGGGATTTGGTTGTCTATTGTGTTAACGGAATTAAGCACCGGTTTCAAGTCCCGGCCGAGCTCACTTGAATGAGACCCCGTTAGACTATTATTGGATTGTTTCTTGTTGGGTTTAGCGATCTGAACACCCAGTTCGTCTAGACCGCTTTGGCTTTTCCCTTTCCTTCTGATTCTATCTCCAAGAAGGAGGCCTTCATCTCATCGAATTCTATTTCTGGTTCGTGAGATTCTTCAGGGTCTGTATTCAAGGTTCGAGCTTGGCGTGTGCTCTTTCCCTTGTAGTTTCTGCAATTGTTCTTGTGTTCACCTCGTGACCAACCACAACTTCGGCAACGTGTGGAGGGTTTCTTGCAATCGCGAGCGAGGTGTGGACCAAGACAATTAAAGCATTTGCCTCTTAGGGAAGGTCTATTTGCAGCACCAATGTCCATGGGTGCACCTCGACCTGGTTGTAAGCCGTATTCGGTAAATTTCGGCTGAGGCGGTGAGCGTGAACTGGACGGGTATGAGGAGTTTCCAAAACTAGAGCGGAACGGGTTTCCGGTGGAGCGTTCTAGCTTCATCCGTTCATAAGTTCTGCCGATATCCACATAGTTACTCAGAAGCTCTTGTACGGTTTTAGCTTCTGTCATATTTAGAATCTGTTGTTGATAGATACGGAAATCAACTGCTTTCTTTAGAATGGTTAAACCATGTTCTTCGGAGATTCCCGATTCTCGGAAGAGAATGCTGAAGAGTTGCGAGAATGAGTGGATGTCCATAGATCCTTGTTTGAGAGATTCCAATTTCTTCAAACTTTCGTGTGCAAGAACATCTATTTGGAAAAATTCTTTGACTTTAGTTTCTAGTTCTGTCAACGTCAACCATGCACGGTCTCCTGGGATAATTGGGGGAGTTCCTGTGGGAATATTCTCGTTTCTTTCGCATGCTTCCAATGTTAGGAGTGCGAATCTAGAAGCTTTTCCGTTCATCCGTGAGAGAATTGCCACGGTGCGGAGCTGATTTGTTTCCCAATGTTGTTGATTAGCCCATAACTTTATTCTTAGCCACCATAGGCGGAAAGATGGGCGGCTTCCATCCCAATAACCTGGATCAGCTATCTTCTTGGTTACGTCTTTCTTCTTTTCGGTATTTGCCGCTGATTGTTCCAAAGTTAGCGCATTAAGCGCGTCAATGAGATCGGCTACGTCTGTTCCGTGAGACATGTTTAACTAGTTTTCTGATTGCGAGTCTGGAGTTTCAGCAATAGGATTCCTTCTTTGGTAAGGAGGCGGTGCAGATCTATCGGCGACTGAGATGCCGTAAACGGAAAATTGGTTTATCCGAGGGAAATTATGTGCAGAAGGGAAAATCGAGGGTTCTGACGTTTCTGATTCTTCTCTTTGTGAATGAGGAGGGGAGATTTGACTTTGATTAGGAGGAGTAGGAGGCCTTATTTCTCTTGGGTAAGTAGGAGTAGGGGGCCTAACTCTAACTGGTATAACTTCTTCTTCTTCTTCTTCTTCTTCTTCTGACTCTTGGTTTAAGTCCTGGGGAGGGACAACTGGATGAATTTTATACAAGGTATATGTTATTTCTGCAGAACCGTTAAGGTCGCCTAAGAACACTTGTTGGCCTAAGATAAGGTAGGCCCCTATGAGGAGGAAGAAGAGGGACCAATAGCCTAATCCTACTTGGTACCCTAGGGAGGCGAGCGCGAGGAATATTACTTTTATAGGTACTGTCCTTTCTATGTACCCTTCTTTTCTTTTTATCCTTTCTAATCTGACCCCGTTCTGGTGAAAGATGATCTCGCGATCCGCTAGCCTCAGGGAGAGGTCCTTGGCCAATAATCTCGTTTGGTGTTGATCTGAGAAGATATCGAGATAACAACCAACGGTGAGCTGATGGAGTGTTGGGGGCGACGTATTGGAAATAGTACCTTATGAAATTGACCTTGGATTGAATCGAGAAAGGGCGAATTGGTTCGAAATTCGCCGGCTGGAATTGTGGGCCTAGGGGTGCCCAATCAATTGGTTCGGGGAGGAGGGGAACGGGTTCTGGATTAAACTGACGTTCCCGGTATTCTTCGAGATGCTGCTCGACTTCGGGATCGAGTGGGTTCTGGCGAGGTTTGGTAAGCTTTGGTCTGGTGTCTGGTAGTGGGAAGCTTACACGGGCGTTTAAATATCCTTGGAGATCTTGTGGGTTGAATCTGCCGTAGGGTTCTACGTCACTGACGGCAGGGCTAGGAGAACGAGAAATAGGAGTGTCAGGTTGTTGGATGATGGGGAGGTCGTTCGGATCAAAGTCGGGGAGTGGCGGTAAGACGAGTTTATTTGGTCCGATGGAGACTTGGACGGGGCTGGGAGAGCGAGATGGGTAGAGGAGATTCTCGATCTCGCTTAAGGTTGGGCTATAAGGACGAGGAGGTGGGAATACCGGTGGCAGAAGACGTTCGACGCGTTCTTCTGCAGTGAGAAACTCAGGGAAGTAGTCGATTGATGGGATGTAAGACACTAGTGGGTTGCTATTAGTTATCGCCCTTAACCCTTTCTATGGGAAGGTTCTTACTTGTTATCGATTGAGTACGGTTTACTTTTTCTTCGAGGACTAGATCGAGTTGACTTGGCTTTGCAGGTAGCTAATCTGCAAAGGGAAGGTTAGTATAGTCTTGTTCTAATGAAACACTCAACAACTTACCTGAGCGTTGAAGTGCTTTGCTAGAACAATTAGGTAGTCTTACTGCAGGAGAGCTGTTGAGGAGAACTCCAGGAGAACAAGACTGAGGGGGACGCCCTTCAGACTCCTGGCTTATATACTATTGGTGTGTTTGTACCTATTTGGTATGAACCTTAAATACTAGCCAATAGCAAAAGTAGAGTGCACAGCAATGCGCAGTAGCTGAGTAAGAACAATAGAAAAGATGAGTAATGCTGAGTAATGCTGACTGCGGCGCAGCAGCCTTAGTAAGAAAAGGTAAGCAAGAATGAGTAAGTAAGAGTAAGCATATATGACTAAGCGAGAAGAGTAGTCTGTGTCACGTGACTAGGTCATGTGATCAGATCACGTGACCAGTCATGTGACTATTGTACAAGAAATTCGACTAAGTCCAAAATGAAACTGAAACGTAGTGAAGTAAGTAAAAGTGTAGAGGAAGAAAGGTGAGAACTGTACCATTTGTAACACTCAGTGGGAACTTTTGGAGGTTCGACCCCCATTCTTGGCTCATAAGAGCATGTGACTGCAAATGATGTCTTTTTCATTGCAGCGTGAGTTTTATTGTTTATAGAAAACTGGACAATAGCTAGCCAATTGGCCTATTTATCTTGTTTTTTGAAGCAGAATATCCTCAGGAATTTTCCGACTTCTTTGTTTACTATTTCTGACTGTCCATCAGTCTGTGAATGGAATGCTGTGCTAAGCTGGGTATCAATACCAAGGGCATTGTTAATTTCATGCATGACCTTTGTAGTGAATTGCAGACCATAGCCTGATGTGAGCATCTTAGGTAAGCCATGGTGCTTCCAGATGTGGGAGAGGAAAAGTCGAGCTATGTCAAGTGCCGAGACTTCTTTAGTACAAGGCACTAACTCTACTTCCTTTGAGAATCAGTCAATGACTATCAGTATCACCATGTAATTATTGGAAAGGGGAAGGTTGGTAATGAAATCCACAGTGACATCTTGCCAGGGTCCCTTAGGAGTGGGAAGAGATTGTAGAAGACCACTAGGTGCCTAATTCGAACTTTTGAATCTCTGACATATGTTGCATCTAGCAATGTAGTCTTTAACGTAAGTGGCAAGTCCAGGCCATGTATAGTTACACCAAATTAATTCAAGTGTCTTTTCATAACCAGGGTAACCAGCACTTGGCATGTCATGGTGTAAGCAGACTATATCTAGCCGCAGTAAAGGTTCTTCTAGAACATAGAGCTGGTTCTCAGGGTCGTAGAGATAGCTGTCACATTTTTTGACATATCCCTGTTTATACAGCTTTTGTACATCTTTTTCATGTACTTTGCACTATGCTAAGAATATTTTTTGTTTTATTTGTACCCCTTCATTGTTCAAAACAACTGTGCAAATGTTCTCCAGGAATGTTTGTTCTGATTTGAAAGAGACAATATTAACCCTTTCTAAGTTGGTTATCTATAAATTCCAACACTTCCTTTTGTTTGTCATCCAATAACGGTATAATTCTTCCTTTTCTGGGTTTAAACATGTTCTTCAGTTCTATGGTATGATCCCATGGCTTTTGTAAGGGCATCCACTCTGATTCTCCTTTCAAGAATACTTTCAGGAACTTGTGATACTTCTTGAATACCATTTCTTCAATGGTCTTTTCTTTTTCTTTTGGGACTATGTCTAGTGCATGGATAATAGCATAGGCAGTGTATTGGGAATCCCTTTCATGATGGTCCAGATCCTCTATGTGGAGGTTTTCTTTTTCTTGGAGCAAGGCACATGAGTTTAGATATCTTGTCATCTTTACTGTGCCCTTCTGCCAGTTAATTTTCAGATTGTAGCATCTTAGCCATGAGAAACCCAGGATAAAGGTATTCTTGCCTAGATCTGTTACTTCTGCCGAGACCATTTTCCTGTATCCCATGTAATCTATTATTAATTCTGCAGAGTAAATGATAGATCTAGCAGAATTTCATGTTCCATCCACATTATAGACAGAAATATTGTGGCAGAGTTTTTGTAAAGGAAAGTGGTGATCTTTCACCCATTGGTGATTGATAAAGATAGCATTTGCTCCCAAGTCCAGGAGAGCATCAAGAGGAGTGAATGTTCAATCTTCTTTAGGCTATATCGAGATTTTTAAGTTGATCTACCTATCCATCACATTTGATTGGATGAGAGACCCTTCTGGGATTTCATTTTGGGAGGAGGAGAAAGAGAAATTAAGCACTAGATTAATATCCTAGCCAAGCTCACTAGGAGGTCCCTCTGATATGGTAAGATAAGTGGAAATATTTTTGTATTTATCATCCATGACATCCACAGGATTTTCTATATCAAGGGAAGAAAATTGGCAACCCCTTACATATCCAGGATTGTATGAAGAGTTATCTATTTTTTTGAGGGGAGACCTTTGTAATCTTGGAACCATGCCCAAGCTTCTTCAAAGGACATGCCCTGTATCATCCTTGGCAGATCAGAGCCTTCTTTCTGCTTTCCCTTAGCCATTGCTGAGGTACTTGCCATTATAGGTTTAACATTATCACTGGATGGTTCCTTGGTGCTTGTAGTACAAATTTGTTTTGACCACTTCTTGCAGTCCTTTCTGTGAGAACCCCCAAGGAGTTGACACTCTAGGTATTGTACCTAGGGTTTCTTATAATCTTTTATAAAATAATCCTCTTGGCAGTTGTAACACTTGCTGCAGGATACCTTGATGTTGACTACGTCAACATCCATAGCATTGAGGTTACATATTGTGATACTCTGCACTGTTCATTTAGTAATGAAGCTGAGCAGTTGCTTTCTGTCAGCAGGTTTCCTTAACTCCACTATAAATCCATCATAGTCATCATAGTGTCCCTTTTCTATGATAATTTGTTGAATGTATAACACTTCATATGCTACAGATTACTACCATATTCCATACATGGTATTATTACAAAAGCACAACTTATAGTATATAATTTAAAATGCAGTTGATCTGAGTTAATTTAGCTCTTTACCAAGAACTACTTCATGCTAACAACACTCAATACTTTCTTGTAAGTTAGTCCATAGTACTTTCTCTGTGACTACGTCCATGCTGCTCTGTAGGCTAGTGGTTTAGGGTCTATGCCTTACAGTTCAACAAGTTATAAGCCCTGACAGCTCACTCAGTGACTGTCAGTATTTGACTCTTGTACTGGATGATAACACATCTTTATGCTCTGATTCCTTGTATATCCTGACTTGATAACAATACGTCTTTATGCTCTAATTCGATATCTTGTATCCACCGTGTCTAGATGCATCTTTATGCTCTAGTACTGTGAGTATGGCAAGTGCTCTATAGGGTCGCTATGCCAGTACGAGTCATTGTGGCTCCGGTCACTTTTTTTTTTTCATACTTAAATGATTTATTAATACACTGTCCACAGACTCTACAAACCCCCCTCAAACTCTTATCAATCATCATGTCTTCCTCTCACACCAATGCTTCTTCCATCTTCATCTCTATCCCCATGCTCTCAGATGCCAATTACCTCAATTGGGCCCCAAAGATGTGTGTATATCTGATGTCACTTGGTATTTTCTACACTACTAAGCAGAATGTTGGTGGACTCAGCAATGATGATTTCAACCACAACAACAAGAAGGCCGTTGGCACTATTATCCTCAAACTCGACTTGGTGATCACATGCCAATTGGAAAATGAGGACTCCACTATAAATATCTGGAATGGCCTCAAGGATGCATATTCAAAACCATCCCTTTCTACCATTTTCATGAAGTATAAGGCCCTCCACAATATCTCATTCCCTACCAACAACCATTCTGCCCCTATGTTCACCAAACTGAAGGCACACTTTGCCCATCTCACTGAGTATCAATTCCCTATTGACAAGTACCAACAAATCATGATGACTCTTGCCAAATTGTCATCTTTATCATACATTTCCACCTTTATGCAGCTTCTTAGCATCAAATCATCAGATATTGTCAAATTGTATGAGCATACAGAAGAAGAGATCTCTGGAGAGGGAGACTCCAAAACAATGACAAAGAAAACCGTCAAGGAGCCTGGAGAACTCTCATTTTTACTCAATGACTTGGAGGAGAAAATTGTCATTCAATGGTAGCACCATGTCTCAAACTGCCCATCTCATTCTGGGTCCAATTTCCAGATGAATAAAATCTCTGCTGTTAATCAGAAAGGCAAGAAGCCTCAATTCTCACATCAACAGCAATACCAGCAGCCCGCCAAAGGCAATGATCAGGATGCCTGCAATGGCAAAAAGGGTAAGAAGCAAGGCAAGTGATCCACTAATGGTACAGTGAAGAATGATGTGTGCAAGGCACGTGCTCATGCTGCTGATGCCAAGCAGCCTGTTGCCTCCTTTGCCTTCTTATCTTTCACTCCCGCTTCCGTTATCTCACCCTCCGCCGATACATTTACTTCTCCCACCATTGATCCTTATTGTCTCACCCATATGCCTGCCACTGATCAATATGGAGAGCCCTTCTTTTCTCATATGAGAAATGCCATCTCACTGGCATATTATATTGGGATGGAAGTAACTCCACAAACACTGCACCATCTTGACAAGATAGCCAACCCAATAGAAGCTGGTCTCTCATGCCTCCATCTGATAGAGCACATTGATACTTCCACACCAGTCATCTCCATTGTTGAACTTCCTGACTATGAGGACACTACTCCACCACCTCCTCATCATCTATTTCCGTCGCTTGCATGGTGGACTCTACTTCTGAAGCTCACCCTCAAAAGTATTATTGTCTCTATCCCCACTCCCACATGGAGCATGTAATCAAATGATGGGAAGAGAAATATGGAGAGAGCTCCAACTCCTCTGCTTCTCTATCCCCTCCTCCTACTCCCATTGTTAACCTCCCTCACCACCACTGCATCAACACTTTTGATGTCAAACAAGACTGCCCGTGCCATCTTTCTGATGATACCATTGAAACTGAAGTAGGCAATGTAGTCTCTGTAGGGGGTGATGAGAATTTCATCGATGACTACATTGAGTGGTTTTACAATAATGGACCACTTGATAAAGAGCCCCTCGCGAAATGTATCGGAGCCACACTCTTCCCGGATGGTGTCTTCCCCAATATGGGGGAGTACTTTGACTTTGACATGGCAGAAAGGTTAGTACCTCTGCCTTCGCATCTTGACGATGACAACTCACAGCTGCTCTATTCACAATAGTATATAGAGTTTATAATGTCTTCTGTTATAGATAGTGATTTAATACCATCTCTCTCCTTATCATCTGAAACCATTCAGTGTGATAAATACTACCATTCACATCAAGCCAAATATTATGCAGATAGATGGCTTCTTGACTCCAGAGCCTCATTCCATTTCACTTTCAATATTTCTGACTTCTTGAAGTATGTCACCTATGACAAGCCTAGAGTTGCACAAACTGCAAACAGTCCTGCATCTATCTTAGGTCAAGGAACCATCATAGTCAACTTTCACAGTTCAATTGTTAGGCTTTCACCTACAATTTACATGCCCACTTCAAATATGAAATTAATATCTATAGGCACACTACTCCAAGATAAAGAGATATTAGTTTGGTCAATATCAAATGGAACTTTGATCAATATATGGCATGCCCATAAAAAGGCTGTCACCCTTCAGTTCTACTCACATCCAGATTCCACTATGTTCTTCATATATGCACCAGTTGTGAAAACATATCACAAATTAAGTTTATATGTGACTGACTATGATATTATCTACCATTGTTTGGGACATGCCTCTAAGGATGTCATTTGTGCTATCAAAAAGCACTTAAAAAATTTCCCTGTAGTTCCTATATCTGCAGATGACCACATTTGTCCTGGTTGTCAACTAGGCAAACAACCAAATCATGCTTTTCTGCCAACAGAGCAATAAGCTACTGAACCATTTGAACTCATTCATTCAGATCTCAAGTTGTTCAAAGTAGAATTACACTATAGAAATTGGTATATTATTGTATATTATGATAATTATACTTCAATGTCTTGAGTTAAGCCACTGCAAAACAAAAATGATGCACTGCTAATAACCTGACAATTTTTGAAAATAGTCCAAATGCAATAGAAAAGCCAAGTAAAAGGCTGGATATCTGATGCTAGTGGAGAATACAAGTCTAAAGTATTCAATGAGATACTCCTCAATGAGGGCATCCAAATATATCAAAGTGCACCACACACTCCTTAGCAGAACAGCAGAGCCAAAAGGCATATCTGTATGCTAATAGACAAGACCCAGGCAATATGTCTTCATGCTTGCCTTGCACCATCACTTTGGAAATTTGCTGTACAATATTCAAAGTACATCTATAATAGACTCTCTAATAGGAGGCTTAATTGGAAGTCACCTCTCAAAATGCTAACTGGTAAAAAGCCATCTCTCAATCATATTCATGTCTTTGGATATAATGCCTATATGCATATACCAGACGATACTCGCAGTGGAAAGTTGCAACACAAATTGCAACTTATGATCTACTTAGGGGTTTCCCCCACTAATGAATTGAATATGATATTTTTAAGACCTAACAATTCTATCTATATATCTGCACATGCTGTGTTTGATGAGAACTTATTCCCAAAATGCCCAAATTCCAGACCACATCGACCTATGTCACTGCCTCATTAATCTCATCAAGAGAATGATCATTTTGATCACTCAGATAATGAACCAGATGATTATTTGGAACCTGAACCCACTGCTTGACATAGAATGCACCACAAATAATAGAAACCAAAGGCACCCATGTGACAACAGACCCCGGTAGAGTCTAAATCCTCATACAATGAATCATCTGATGAGGAGTCTGCATATGAACAACCTAAACATCTAGTTACTCCACCTCGACGTATACCTATTGTTACAAATGGTACATTTCCTACCTTTCTTATCCTACACTTTTACTTACTTGTCTATGCTTTCACTTGACTCAGCCTTACTTTTGGACTTAGTCGAATATTTTGTACAATAGTCACGTGACCTGATCATGTGACCTGATCACCTGATACTTGTCACGTGACACAAACTACTCTTTCCATCTACTCATATATGCTTACTCTTGATTACTCATCCTCGATTATCTTTCTTACTAAGATTGCTGCACTGCAGTCAATTATTACTCATCTTTTCTATTGTTCCTACTCAGCTTACTGCACAAGGCTATGCACTGCTGCGCATTGCTGTACAATACACTTTTGCCATTGGCTAGTAGTTAAGGTTCATACCAAATAGCTACAAACACACCAATAGTATATAAACCAGGAGTCTGAAGGGCATCCCCCTCAGTTTTGTTCTCCTGGAGTTCTCCTCAACAGTTCTCCACTTGCCTGACTACTTTATTGTTCTGACTCAAGCATCTCAGCGCTCTAGGTGGGCTATTGAGTGTTTCATTAGAACAAGACTAATCTAACCTTCCCCTTGTAGCCTAGCTACCTGCAAGCCGAACCTCTTGACCTAGAACTATAGCAAACCAGTACCTCAACAGCAAACAAGTAAGAACCTCCCTGTAGATCAGGCTAAGGGCGATAGTTGACAAAGGCTCACCTTCTAGTGTCTCAAATCAACAACTCTGACCTAGTATCTCACCATGAGATCTTCCCTACCTCAGTAATCAACATCGTGATCGGATCAGACAGTCGCCCCTTACCAAGGCTCCCTTCCATTGACCCAAATGATCACGAAATTATCCCACAACCCAACACTCCTCTCTTATGTTCCCCTAGCCCTGCCCATGGAAGTGTCCCACCATATTCCTGTTTTGACCCCGCCGACCTCCTTGAATGGCTCCAATTCACTGTAAGAATCCCCTTATCTGCTAGAAAACCAAAGCTTAATCAACCTCACCAGAACCCTCTTGACCCCGAAGTCGAGAGATATATCGTAGAATATAAGAATAGATTTGACCCATTCTATCCTTTCCAACAAGCCCTGCCAGAACTCCCCGAGCCCGTTGACTGGTCCCCATTAGGACCTAGATTCTAACCGGCGAACCTTGAGCCCATTCCCCAATTCCCAATTGAAAGTAGGATCCAATTCCTTATCCACTACTTCCAAAACGTCTCACCCCATACTCCACCAGCTCAGCGTTGGGATTTATCTCGACGTTTTCTTCGAGCATCAGCAAATGAGATTATTGGCGAAGGATCTGTCCTTCCGAATCTCAGATCAGGATCTCATCTTTCACCAGAACGGAGTCAGATTAGAGAGAAGAGAAAGAAGAGAAGGGTATCTAGAAAGGACAGTACCTACAAAAGTAGTACTCCTCGCTCTCGCCTCCCTCCTGCTCCAACTAGGCTTAGACTACTGGTACCTCTCATACCTCCTCATAGGGGTTTACCTAGTCTTAGGCCACAAAGTAGTCTTAGGAGACCTGAACGGTTCCATTGAAATCACATATACAATTTTTCAAGTTCATCCTATAGTCCTTGAACAAGAAGCAGAACAAGAGTCAGAAGAAGAAGAAGAAGAAGAAGAAGAACCTATTCCAGTTAGAGTTAGACCTCCCACTCCAGTGAATCAAGCAGAAAGGGAAGAATCAGAAGCGTCAGAATGCTCATTCATCCCTGCCTCACATAATCTACCCCAGATAAACCAATTTTCTGTTTACGGTATCTCACCTACCAACCACCTCGCATCGCCTCCTTACCAGAGAAGGAACCCTCTTGCCAAATTACCAGACTCTCAAACAGAAGATTAGCACACTGGACTGTGTAAACAGACATACCAAACTCACTAAAGATGAAAAACAATGTTTCCAGACTCATAGCACAAAGCTTGCTCATCGTAAATTCTTAAACCCCTATCCAAAGGACTCTATCTACTCTCAGTTACTCAAACAATCCAGAAAACTCTCAAGAAAACATAAATAAACATGTCTCACAGAACCGACATTGCCGACCTCATTGACGTGCTCAATGCACTAACTTTAGAACAAACAACAGCTAACAAAGAAAGAAAGAAAGATGTCACTAAGAAAATTGCCGACCCAGGCTATTGGGATGGAAACTACCCCTCCTTCCGCTTATGGTGGCTCCAGACCAAGTTATGGGCTGCTCAGCAAACTTGGGGCACAAACCAACTCTGCACTGTAGCAATTCTCTCACAGATGAATGGAAAAGCATCCAGATTCGCACTCCTAATACTGGAATCATGTGAAAGAAATGCCGGAACCCCAGTAGGAACTCCACCTATTGCTCCAGGAGATGACGCATGGTTAACGTTAGACGAATTAGAAGCCAAGGTCTGAGGTTTCTTCCAAATAGATGTCCTCGCACATGAAAGTTTGAAGAAGCTAGAAACCCTCAAATAAGGAAGCATGGACATGCACTTGTTCGCACAGCTCTTCATCATTCTCTTCCAGGAATTAGGAATCTCCGAGGAGCATGGTCTAACCATACTAAGAAAGGCAGTTGATTTCCGTATCTATCAACAACAAGCCCTGAATATGACTCAGCCTAATACCGTGCAAGAACTCCTGAATGATTATGTCACCATCGGAAGAAATTTTGAATGAATGAGACTAGAACGATCCACTGGAAACCCATTTCGATCCTACTCTAGCAACACATCATACCAGAATAGCTCATGTCCACTACCTCAGCCAAGGTTCACTGAATATGGAATACAACCAGGCTGAGGCGCACCCATGGATATTGGTGCCATAGAAAGGTCTTCCTTACGAGGCAAATGCTATAATTGTCTTGGTCCACACCTCGGCACGCGATTGTAAATGACCATCAACATGTTGCCGCAGTTGTGGTTTGTCATGAGGTGAACACAAGAACAATTGCAGAAACTACAAAGGAAAGGGCACATGCCAAGCTCGAACCTTGAACTCAGGCCCTGAAGAATCCCATGACTCACAAATAGAATTTGATGAGATAAAGGCCTCCTTCCTGGAAACAGAACCAGAAGGAAAGGGAAAAGCCAAAGCGGTCTAGACAAACTGGGTGTCCAGATTGCCAAATCAGATAAGAAACAATCTAACAATAGTCTAATGGGATCTCATTCAAGCGAGCTTGGCTGGGACTTGAAACTGGTACTTAATTCCATTAACACAATAGACAACCAAATCCCAGACCAAATCCGTATCCATGGAAATAATTCCAAAGACATCACATTACCTATTAGCATAGCACCTATTAATGGCAAACAGTTCACATCCGCAGAAGCCCTGCTAGACTCAGGTGCTAATATGACCTTCATAGACAAATCTTGGGCTGAAAAGCTCAAACTACCACTTTTGCCCCTCCGACACCACCTACTAATGTACAATGTCGACGGATCTAGGAATTCCGCTGGAGACATCACACACTATGCCGAAATAATCATTGACTATCAAGGACATCGCGAGAAGACAACAGCCAAAGTGACCAATCTCGGAAAGAATCAGGTTATTCTAGGATACACATGGCTAAAGAACCATAACCCAGAAATAGATTGGTCACAAGGAAAAGTTCTCATGACACGCTGTCCGAGAACCTGTAAAAACCTTGCGCCGAAACCTGCATTCTCATGGCATGTAGAAGAACAAGAATGTGTGGCACTTAATCACATATACGCCCTTAAATGGGAAATCTCAGAAAAGGACAAATCTCCTGAGAAAACCCCAGAAGAACTTGTTCCCTGTGCCTATCATGAATTCATTCATCTATTCAAGAAGAAAGAATCCGAGCATATGCCCACACGGAAACCATGGGATCATGCCATAGATCTCAAAGAAACCTTTGTACTGAAGAAAGGCCAACTAATTCCCTTGTCACCACAAGAACAGGAAGAAGTCAGTGTCTTCATCAATGATCAACTCCAAAAGAGATACATTTGCCGATCTACTTCACCGCAGACCTCCCCTGTGTTTTTCATACCAAAGAAAGATGGAAAGAAGTGCATGGTACAGGACTATAGATATCTCAATGAACACATGGTGAAAAACAATTATCCTCTACCCCTGATATCCCAATTGGTTGATAAGCTAAAAGGAGCTAAAATATTCACCAAAATGGATCTCAGATGGGGTTACAATAATATCCGTATCAAAGAAGGTGATGAATGGAAGGCCGCCTTCATCTGCCATCGAGGATCTTTTGAACCATTAGTCATGTACTTTGGTCTTTGTAATTCCCCCGCAACCTTCCAAACCATGATGAACAAGATATTTGCAGATATGGAAGACACCATAGTTGTCTATATCGACGATATCATGATCTTTACCAAGACAGATGACGTAAAAGAACATGAGAAAATAGTTCTTAAAGTACTTGCATGCCTAGAAGAGAACGACTTATTCATCAAACCAGAGAAATGCCACTTTCACACCAAAGAAGTTGAATTCCTTGGTATGACAATAACCCCCGAAGGCATCAAAATGGACGATGACAAAGTCAAGGCAATCACCGAATGGCCGACTCCAACCACAGTCCGAGGAGTTAGAAGTTTCTTAGGATTGGCCAACTTCTACCGCCGCTTTATCCAAGATTATGCGCAAGTCGCACAACCCCTAAATGATCTTACCAAAAAGAACATCCCTTTCTCATGGAAAGAACCACAACAAGAAGCATTTGACACACTAAAAAGGAAATTCACCACCGCTCCTATCCTCGCTTTCCCAGACAATGATAAGAAGTTCTGACTAGAAACCGACGCATCTAATTTTGCAACTGGAGCTGTTCTATCTATAGAGCAAGATGGCAAATGGCACCCAGTTGCATTCTCATCCCACTCCATGTTACCAGAAGAACGTAACTACCCAATCGCAGACAAGGAAATGTTAAGCATTATCTGAAGCCTAGAACAATGGAGACATTACCTAGAAGGTGCAAAACAGGAATTTGAAATTTGGAATAACCATGCAAACCTTCAATGGTTTATGCAATGGCAAGATCTAAACAGACGACAAGCCAGATGGTCTCAGTACCTCTCTCATTTCAATTTCAAATGGATCCATAAAGCCAGAACACAAATGGGAAAAGCCGATGCTTTCTCTCGAAGAGAAGATCACGCAATAGGAATAGAAGATGACAATAAGCAAGTCTTAGTCATCCCCCCAGAACAAATAGCCGTCACATCCATGCACATAGCCACAGATAGTGACGATATTCTGGAAAAGATAAAGAAAGCAACATGGAAAGTTCTTGAATCAGAAGCCATTAAGCTTTGTAAGCAACATGGCCTCTGCACGGAAAAAGATGAGCTTCTCTATGACAAGAATAACCGGATCTTTGTGCTGAATGATCAGGATCTCCGCATGGAAATCATACGTCTACATCACGACATTCCTGTAGCTGGATATCCAGGAATAGATTGTACCCTAGAACTGCTACAGTGTAGCTATACTTGGCCAGGAATGCCCACGCTTGTCAAAGACTATGTCTCACGTTGCAATAGATGCACACATTTCAAAGGCATCAATACTGCACCTGCAGGAAAATTACTACCATTGGAAATCCCAGATCTCCCATGGGAACATATCAGTGCAGATTTTATGACAGATTTCCCAGAATCAAACAGATTCGATTCAATTCTAGTAGTTGTTGATCGATTCTCCAAAGAAGTCGAATTCATCCCTTGCACTAAATCTGTCAATGCTCTACAAACAGCTAGACTGTATCTCATACACATATAGAAGCATCATAGACTTCCAAAAACAATAGTCTTGGACTGAGGGCCACAGTTCGCATCACAGGTGATGAAAGACTTATGCAAATGCCTTGGCATCACGCCTAAACTCTCTACCGCATGTCACCCACAGACAGATGGACAAACGGAATGAATGAATAGAGATCTACAACAATATCTCCAACTATTCACCACAGAAAAACAACACAAATGGTCAGAATGGTTACCAATCACGTAATTCTCATATAACTCGAAAAAGCAAACTTCTACACAGAAAACCCCATTTAGTATCACCCACATATACGAACCAGAAATAGAAATAGAAAATCACACGTCTAAAGCACCCGCCGCTTCCCTATTCGCTGATGAAATCAAACAAACCCTAAAAGAAACAAAAGAAAATCTAGAAAAGACACAAAAACACATGAAAAATCAAGCAGATAAACATAGAACAGATGCTCCGCAATACAAACTAGGAGATAAAGTTTGGCTTAGCACAGACGGTCTAAAACTTCCATGACCTTTGAAGAAGCTCTCAGAGAAATGGCTAGGCCCTTACAAAATTATTAGCTTCAAAGAAAGCAATGCCATTGAACTCCGACTCCCATGCACCATGAAAGTGCACAATGTGTTCAATGTAGCCAAAATTAAGCCATACAAGGAATGCCTCCCAGGCCAACAGGCTGACAAACCAGGGCCGGTACATGTAACAGAGGACAAAGAAGACGAATATGAAGTTAACTACATAGTTGACTCTAGACTACGAGGGAAATGCCTAGAATTCCTAATATATTGGAAAGGTTATGATGAGACAGATAGAACATGGGAACCCCGATCACATCTCGCGAACACGCCGGACGCTATAAAAGAATTCTATAAAAAGAATCTATTGGCTTCCCGTCTCCTCCGCATGACTCAGGTTGATTTTGAAAAGCTGTTCAAACCTTATGAAAACTTCACAGCAACTGCTACAGAAGACAGCTTATATAATTATCATGAAGCAGTATAAAAGGATCCTGCTTCGACCTGACCAGACATCAATCCACCTCCTTTCTACCAACTAGTTGAGCACCGCTCCTAACCACCTCTCAATACCCTGCCACCACCCTAAATGTCTGCCTACAACTCCTTCACCTAGTACTACACCAATGCCGCCATCGACACACCAGCGCGCCCCACACACTTGACGCCCATTCCATGGTCATGGATCGACTTCGGTCTCCTGATCACCTATATGGTGTCAATATTCACACTCTGTGCTGTAATTCTTGTGAACAGCACATTATTCATTACAGGCACATTTATCATAGGGAGTATCATCTCCTTATCATTCGTGTTTATGGCAGGATCATACGTTCTTGGTGCAATCCGGGACGGTAAGGGTATAACCCTAGAGATAATGCACAACACCACTGACAGTTGCCATACTTTCAAAGGGTTCAGCATCACCATGCCCAACAAATACTTCATTGAGCAAGATGGCTATAGCTATGAAGTCTACTCCCGTGACTTCAGAACCAGGGAAAAAGAGCAGCACGACACTCTTATGGAAAGGACTTTACCAGTCTGCCAGAAGAATGAGGCAGAGGCAGCTGCCAATGACCTCAACAGCTGGTCTGGATTCCATCCAACCTGGGAAGAAGGTGAACAAGCCGTGGATAACGAAGATGGTAATGATAATACCACTGTCCATAGTGATACTGACCTCATTGCTACCAACAGCTACATAGCAGTCTACAACCTCGAGCTCTGATGAAGACAGGTTGTGATTGCCTAGAATGCAATCCATAGAGAGGGGGTAGTGTTACAAATGGTACATTTCCTACCTTTCTTATCCTACACTTTTACTTACTTGTCTATGCTTTCACTTGACTCAGCCTTACTTTTGGACTTAGTTGAATATTTTGTACAATAGTCATGTGACCTGATCACCTGACACTTGTCACATGACATGGACTACTCTTTCCGCTTACTCACATATGCTTACTCTTGATTACTCATCCTCGAATACCTTTCTTACTAAGATTGCTGTGCCGCAGTCAATCATCACTCATCTTTTCTATTGTTTCTACTCAGCTTACTGTGCAAGGCTATGCACTGCTGCACATTGCTGTATGATACACTTTTGCCATTGGCTAGTAGTTAAGGTTCATATCAAATAGCTACAAATACACCAATAGTATATAAACCAGGAGTCTGAAGGGCGTCCCCCTCAGTCTTGTTCTCCTGGAGTTCTCCTCAATAGTTCTCCACTTGCCTGACTACTTTATTGTTCTGACTCAAGCATCTCAGTGCTCTAGGTGGGCTGTTGAGTGTTTCACCTATAGCTAATGCTTCCCCAGCTTTATCTTCTAAAAGTGACTGGACAAAATGAATTAAGTGACCACAATGAGAGCACCATGTCCCTCTTTGTCCTGGAAACATATATGGAGAGTGCAAGCATCCCACTCAGACAGTTAAGGATGTTGAGCGCATCTCTCACTGGAAGGAACTCACTGGCCTAGGATCATCTTCTAATGAGCCAAATATTTCCAGAGGTTTACCGTCAACTCCAGAACAGGAACCACAAGAATCTGAGAGTTCTGAAGACAAGATTGAATGCCTCACCCGGGAAGGGAGAGTTAACTTGGTACATTATCTTTGTGCTCGAGCTATCAGTAATAAGCCAGAGAAACCAAACTACCATGAATGGTCCTACAGGGACATTCTGCAATTACCTTCAGATGAACAGAAGCTTTGGCATAAAGCCTGCATGACTGAATTGCAGATGCTAAAAGATCATAAAGTTTATGAAGTAGTTGATAGACCCAAGAATCAGAAAATTATAAAGAACCAATGGGTCTTTGATGTCAAATCTGACAGCTGTAAACATGCCAGATTGGTTACAAAGAAATTCTCCCAGGTTGAAGGAATAGACTATGACAAGATCTTCTCTCCAGTTGTCCAATTTGAGACTGTGTGAATGATATTAGCTCTTGTCACTCTTGAGGACTGGTATATCACTAGACTAGATGTACAATCAGCATTTCTATATGGTTCACTGGAAGAAGAAATCTATATGGAATTTTCAGAAGGGTTTGCTGCACCTAAAGTAGCTGGTAAAGTTCTCAAACTTAAATGTGCATTATATGGCCTTAAGCAAGCTGGTATCACTTGGTGGCACGAGCTTAAGAAATCTATGAAGGACTTAGACTTCAAGAAGATATACTTGGATGCCGGTGTCTATGTCTGCAAACACGGCAAGATATATGGTATTGTATATGTAGATAATATATTCTTTAGTGGCCCCAATAAGACTGAGGTTGATCAACTCAAGTCAAAGTTTATGAAATGTTGGGAATGCCATGATCTCGGTGAGACAAAAGAATTCTTGTATATGCAAATTCACCAAGACAGACCTAACCGCTTGATTTATCTTGATCAATGTGAGTACTTAGATAAGGTCATAGAATGCTTTGGAATAGTTGATGCCAAACCTATGCATACTCTCTTACCACAGGGATACTATCTGACTAAGAATACATAACCAGTGGACCCTGAGTTATGGACATGCTTCCAGATAGTCATTGGATCCCTGTTATATATCATGCTTGGGACACGTCCAGACATAGCCTATGCAGTTACACAACTTGCAAGACAATTGGCTAACCCATCCAAAGAGCATCTTGATAGAGCACTTTACATTATCAGATATCTTAAGGAAATGCAAGACTATGCTCTTGTATACAATGGGAAAAGTGGTGCTGGATTAATCAGCTTCTCTGATTCTGATCTAGGAGCTGATCCAGACATAGCTTGCTTATAGTCAGACTATGTCCTAAAACTTGCAAATGCTGCTTTCATGTGGAACTCACACCTATAATCAGTGACCATGAAGAATACCACTAAGGTAGAATATATATCACTCTCTGCTTGTTGTGATCAGATCATAGGCATTAAACAGATAATGCAAGAACTTGGTAATTAGCTCAAGCTCATACCTCTCTGCAGTGACAATCAGGGATCTATTTTCATAGCCTAGAATCCTGTCAACCAAAAGAAAAATAGGGCCATATATCTTTGATATCATTTGATTTGTGATACTGTAGATGACAAATTCATAGAACTATTCTACATCGAAGGAGAAAACAATCCTGCAGATATCTTTATGAAGAATCTCAGATAGGTTAAATTTAAGAAGTTTAGAGATCTTCTTGGAATAGTCATCTATTGCGCTGATTAAACCATATGCAAGACATCATATATTCTAAGTGCTTTCACATACTACTATAGTTTAAGCATAGGGGAGTGTTGAATATATAATACTTTATACACTACAAGTTACTACCATATTCCATACATGATATTATTACAAAAGCATAACTTGTAATATATAATTTAAAACTCAGTTGATCTGAGTTAATTTAGCTCTTTACCAAGAACTACTTCATGCTAACAACACTCAACACTTTCTTGTAAGTCAGTCCATAGTACTTTCTCTGTGACTGCATCCGTGCTGCTCTATAGGCTAGTGGCTTAGGGTCTACATCTTACAGTTCAACATAATTTTCTTGACGATCTCCTGATCAGCATTCTGTTCAAGGAGCTCGATGTATCTTGCATCGTCCTAGTTATCTAGAGCATAATATATCTCAAACTTAGTGAGAAATGTTTCCATCCTCAATGATCCTTGTTTCAAACCAGTAATTATTTTCTAGTGGTATTTTTGTTTGTTAGATGACCGGAACTGGTCTGTGATCATCTTTTCAAATTCTGGCCACATGTACTGGTCTCTATTGAGAATTTTCGACATTATTGCCTGTGAGACGTCACCGGCATCCCTGCCTTTCATTTAACTGAGGACTGCCTTGATGCCTCCTACTCCTCTGAGCAAGACATAATTTTCTTCACATCATGCGCACACTCATATCCACTATTCTTCAAATTTCTTTCCCTTTAATCCATCATAGTCACTGGGATCCACTACAATTTTTGATATGTTTACTGGCCCAGCCAGTGGTGGTGCAGAACTTGTGGACCCTAATAGCCCAGATTAGAAGGAGAGAGTAGCAACTTCTTGTTCTAGATGGCAGTTCTCTCTAGCCAACACCTGCATTGTATCTGCTTGTTACTCTAGGAATAACCTTAGCTGTGTTCCTAAAGCAGAGGCTTGCGGGTTTGCCACATCTAGTGCCATTGCACTGAGAATTGCAGCCAGATCATGGAGAAGGGAAGTGGACATTTTATTTATCTAATTTAAAATTTGTAGTGGGGAAGGGGTCTCATGGGATCTTGTGGTCTGAGACTTATTCTAGTAATGGCCTTATTGGGTCTTGGGTCTCCTATGACCAGTCTCCTGATCTTTGCCCTAAACTACACCGGCTTCTTTATCATGTGCATCTTCTTCTTAGGTGGCTTCTCTGGTACCACTGATTCTTCTCTCTCTCTTTTAACTGTTCTAATCCTATCCCCAAAATCCTCCAGACCTCTTTTGAAATCAAATATAGTATACCCTTTGTACACTAGTGAGGGTTCTCTCTTGAATAATCCATGTTCTTCTGTAGAGGGTGATGGAGTGGGGAGTATGGAGAAGAGTGTTGGAGTGCGTTCATAAGGTTGGGGGATTTGGTTATTGGGGTTGATTTTTTGTTCAACCTCCCCAGAATCAGTTTGAATTTCTGAGAGTTGGTCTATCTCATTCTCTCAGGGAATTTTCCTACTATCCATTCCTTCTAGCAGAAGTGCATGGGCTATGGTTAGATAGGGGTCATGGTACATGGCCAATTCTCCTTTCAAATCTTCGCCAAAATGGAACTGCTCTGGCTCTAATGCATTGACAGCCCTAAGCATGCAAGAAAAAGATGAGAGAAGTCTTGCTAGAACTTCTTCACCCACCAAGACCTGCATAACCTCTGTGTTAGCATCCGGCTCTTCAGTCTTAACTATCATAGGGATGGCTTGTATCCCACTAGGCCCTATAGCTACTAATGCTACATAAGGGTAATCTAATTGGATATCTGGCACCAAGTTACTAGTAGCTCTATGAAAGCCCTAGAGGGTGGTGTGAAAAGTGGTGAAGTACACTACTGAAGCTTTATCAACAGAGGTACTACTTCTTAGAGGGATTTAACATGCACTTGAGGTCAGTTTTACGAGTGGTGTCAATGAGTAGCAGGTAATGGAAGGGGAGTTTAGTTCAAGTGATACACTTGAAAGTCCTAAGACAATCAGATGCTACTCAAATATAGGGAGGGAGGACTAGAATAAAATAGTTGGACTTTGGAGAAAAGATCAAGTGAACTAAACTGGAGGATGTCTAGCTTAGCTCTTGGGGTTTATATACTCATAGGACTATGTGTACATGTTTGGTCCTTATCTACTACTAATAGAAATACCCATAACCCTAGAGATAAGTTGATAAGAGAGACATATGCTATTGGGGGAATGGAAATGGAGGGCATAGCCTTTGTGAGACATAAGACATAAGAATGGAAGAGAAGTAAAGAAGCAAGGCTGTGGCATAGCCATACGGAAATGAAAAACATGAGGAAAAGAAGAAGCGGAAATGAACATGGGAAGATATGTGTTCTATACATGATCAATATAACTAAAAGGAGAATTAACTGGAGATTTAGATTGGGAAAAGAAAGGAAAAATGACTAAGTCCATTGAGTGTTCTTGTGGAGATAATAAACCATAACAGTTAGCTTCTTAGATAAGCATGTCAAGCACAGGTTTTCTATAGCTAACCAAACTTTATCTCTGATCTTATATTGTGAAGTATTAGTTTAGTGTTTATTGGCTTGAGCTTTTATTCACTCTTGTGCCTGTTTTAAGTTATATTTGATGTCTTCTAGTGTCTTTTTCATCTCTTCTGTAAAAGATATGACAGCCAGTACCTTAGTTACATAATTTTCTATTTCCATTCTTGGTTAATAGGGATGAGTTACTTCAAAGGGACTCTTTTTGATTGAAGCCTGCTTCTTATTATTATAGGAGAACTAGGCTAAAGGTAACCATTCAACCCATTTTTCTTGTTTTTTTTAATGTGAACAACTGAAGGTATTACTATAGATCTCTATTTATTTATTCAGTTTGACCATCAGTCTAGGGCTGGTGCAAGGTAGAAAGACAAGAGATAATATCTAATCTTTTATACAAATCTTTTAATATCTGTGATGTGAATTGTGGTCCTCGATCAGAGATGATAGATTTAGATAGACCATGGTTCTTCCAAACATGTGTGAGATATAATTTAGCAGTTTCTAGGGCCATTACTGTTTTGTTGCATGGAATAAATTTGACTTCTTTTGAGAACCTGTCAACTATCACTAAGATAGAGTTGAATCCATTAGATAAGGGAAGATTGGTGATAAAATCTGCCAATATGTCTTCCCATGGTACCTCAGGTACTTGAAGAGGTTATAACCTGCCTGTAGGTGCTTTATTGGTTCCTTTACAATATGTGCATCTGTTGCATCTTAAAATGTAATCTTTTACATATGTTGGCATTTCTGACCAATTATAGCTGTGCTACAGTAGTTCTATTGTCTTTTCATAACCAGAGTAATCTATGATGGGTATATTATGGTGTTTTTCCACAACTAATCTCCTGAGATCTCCATCATCCAGAATATATATTCTTTCTTTTATATCTTTTAGTAAATCTTCTGATACTTCATATATTTGATTTTCTTCATATAACTTCTATACTTCAGATCCTTTAATCTTCACAGTTACTTCTTTAATACATTTAAGAATTTGTTTGCCTTCATCAGAGATCAAGATGGTCATCCTAATCTTCTCCAGTGGTATAATTATTACTCCTTTATTATTATCTTCTATGCCTTGCATATAATCTTCTTTTTTACTTAAGGCATTGACTTTTTCTATTGTGCTTCCTGCCTTATATACCCATTTAAAATTAAATCAAGATAGATATTATGTCTACTGAGCCTGTTGGCAGTTAAGATCCTGTCTTTTCATAAAGAATTGAAGGTTTATGTGGTCATTCTAAATTTCAAATTTGTATTTTGCACCTTCTAAATAATATCTCCATATTTCAAGACTTCTAATGATGCTGAGCATTTCTTTGTTAGCAATAGGATAGTTTCTTTCTTCTAGGGTCATTGAGTGAGATGCAAATATAACGGGGTACTATTTGCCATCCTTTCTATAATTAGAACTGCTCTATGACAAAGTTCAAGATATCACTTTCAAGACAGAACTTAGAATCATTATCTGGGAATGTAAGGATAAAAGCTTCTATGAATTTCTTCTTAAGTATGTCAAACATGTTTTGCTTTGCTTCCTTCCAATCAAAGATAATATCTTTCTTTGTCAAATTGTTTAATGGTCTAGCCATTTGGGCATAATCTTGGATAAACCTTTGATAGAAATTGGCAAGTCCTAAGAAGCTTCTTACTCCTTCTACATTCTTAGATGTTAGCCATTCTAGAATAGCTTTCACTTTTGATTCATCCATTTTAATGCCACCTTTTCCCACAATTATGTCCAGGAATTCTACTTCTGTGACATGAAACATATACTTTTCTGGTTTCACAAAGAGATTATTTTCTTCTATCCTGCAAAGGACCTTCTTGACAATATTATCATGTTGCTTTTAATTCTTAGTCTTCATGAAGATTATCAGATCATCTATATATACTACCACTGTATCCTCCATATTGGCAAAGATTTGAGATATCATAGCCTGGAACATGGCAGGGGAATTGTATAGCCTAAAATACATTACTAGGGATTTGTAGGCACCACAGAAGCATATGAAGACAGCTTTCCACTCATCACCTTCCTTGGTGCAAATATTGTTATATCTCTATCTGAGATCTATTTTTGTAAATAGTTTTGCTCTATTAAGCTTGTCAACAAGCTAAGAAATCAATAGAAGCAGATAATTATTTTTAATGATATGCTTGTTTAGATATCAATAGTCTTGGACCATCTATTTCTTGCCATTTTTTTTTCAGGACAAAGAAAACAGGAGAGGTTTGCAGTGATTTAAAGGGTCAAATATATCATTTATTGAGTTAATTGTCAATGAAGTCACTGACTTCCTTCTGTTCTTTAATGGAAAGAGAAATTATTCTTCTTTTCTTAGAAGAGAAAGTGTCCTTTAGATCTATCACATGATCTCACAGCTTATGTGTTGGCATCCATTCTGAGTCATGTTTTGAGAATATTTTTAGAAAATTGTGAAATTCTTTTGGGACAAGTTCTTTGGGAGTTTTCTCAATTTTAGCCAGGTTTTCAATTGCTACTCTTATAATGTATACTAGGTATGCATTTTTTTTTTCAAGAACTCTTAGAAATATTGTCTTTTCTTGTAATAGATAGCAAGTCCTTGGGCATCTGGTCATCTTAACTTTGCCCTTAGATCAATTGATCACAGGATTGTGCTTCTTCAGCCAAGTATATCCTAAAATGATCTGGTTCTTTCCAAGATCCATTACTTCTGCTGTCACACAATCCCTGTATCCTTCATAGTCAATAATTATTTCAGTGGAGTATGTAATATCTCCTGCCAAATTTTTGCTATCATCCATGCTGAATACTGGTATATGGTTTCTTAGTGGGGTAAGGGAAATCTTATTTTTTTGTATCCATTGGTGATCTATAAATATCACATTCATGCTACTATCTAGTAGTACTTCTACTTGTATGAAAGTTTCCTTCTTAGATGGAGAGACTTTTATTTTTATCACAATTTCTTATAATAACTTCACAGATCTTAGGCATACTTCTTCTGGGATTACTTCTTCTATTTTTGTGAGGTTTTAAAAGCAGAATTAAGCATTGGTTTGAAGCCTTGACCAAGCTTTGGACTAGCTGAAGGCCTCACTTGGCATTGTAATAAGTTATTTTTTTTTGTTTCTTCAATTGGTAAAATAGAATATCAATTTGAGTCCCCCTGAATATCCAGATCATTCAGAGAGCTCTTTATTTTCCCTTATCTTCTATAGTTTTCATATTATAAAAGTATGTCTTTATTTCTTCAAAGAATATATTATGAACATATAAAGGGACTTCTTTTTCAAAAGTAGCCTAGCAAGCTATGCTTATCTTAGAGCATTCCTTTTTGTACTAGCCATCTAGCCATTTGCACTTACTGTAGATAACTTTTTCTTTTTTACAATCTTTGATCATGTAATTCCCACTACAGTTGAAACATTTTGGGATATTCCCCATTTTGGTAGCATATATGTCTATGGCATTTAGGTTATGCTGAGAACCATAGTTTGACTTAAAGGAGATATATCCCCTTATGAAGTCCAGTGCTTCTTGCACAGCTTCAATTTTATGTATTGTTTTGATATAAGTGAGGACCGAATTTTCTCACTTGACTTCTCTGAATATTTGGGCAATAATATCCCCTTTGATATTACATTCTAATAGTTTGACTCCATAGGAGTCATCAATATTAGCCCTCTGATAGAGGGATTTCCATTTTATAATGAAGTCATCTATTCTTTCATCCTTCTTTTATATGAGCTTTTGGAGTTCAGCTTGTGCCCAGTTCTACTGGTTCATGCTTTGGAATACAGTTTCTATATTTTCGACAAGTTTATCCTATGTATAGATTCATCTCATTGTTAATCATGTTTGGGCAAAGGGTCCAGCCTTTGGTCCTTTCATTCATGAGAGTACAGCTACCATAGCTTCATAGGATTCTTCTTCTATGATGCTAGAGTTTATTTTTAGCCACACCTGCATCTTTGCCCACCATTCTTCAAATTTGGCTCTAAAGCCATCATATTCTCCTAGATCTATGAAGATTTTAACTCTCCACTCAGAGGAGGTACTTGAGGTTGGGGCTGGTGATGCTAGTGGTGGTACTGTCCTTCTCAGCACCATTTGTCTGGTAAGAAAATCTATTTGCTATTGGAATTGTACTGCCACTTGTTCTCTAGCTTCTAATATTGTATATAAAAGAGCAATTATTTGCTTATCTATTCTTACTTGATTTTACAAAGCTTGAACCATTGCTTTACTTTATTGTAGCTGATTTCTTAAATTTTAATTTTAATTTATAAACTATTGAAACCCAGTGAGAATAGCGATCCTTTGTTTATTATAGCTAGCTCCAGAGTTTGTGAGAACACCCAAAAATTGTTAAGATATAGTAGAGGAAAGCTAAGTAAAAAAACTTCTTGTAAAAGCTTGGTATTTCTAAAATCTTCTGTAAATAGGGGCTTCTCCTAGTACTTTGAAGTAGAAGTATGGGTCTTGTGTAAGTATATAGGGCTTATGTAAGGGGTTCTTCAAAGTGTTTTGTGGTCTTAAATAAGGAGTATAATAGTGTAGGTCTCCTTCAATACTATCCAATCTTATTTTCCTTGGGTCATATTTGTATATCTTCTTCTTTCTAAGTCTCTTAGGGATTTTGCTTGGTCCCACAAAGGCATTTCTTAGCTCAGGTATTTCCTCCCTAAGGGCTTCAAATCCTACTAGAGTTGCTATTGCTTCTCTTAGTGGTCTAGTATTGTCTTCTTTTTCTTCCTATACCTGCTCTGATTCTTCTTGAATCTCAGACTCCAGATATACTAGTTTATAATCAATCAAGGGACTTCTTTCCCTGCCTGCTCATGACTCTTCCCAGGCTTGTCTCAGAAAGTCTGTGAGCTACACCAGCTACTTATCAAGGAGCATAATGTATATTGCTGCATAGAGGTCCTCTGTATCAAAGGGATACACTACCAACTACTTAAACTTCAAATGTTCTTGAGAGCCTTCAAATGTTTATGTACTTGCTAAGTCTTGTTTGCTAGTTGCATTGAATAGAGTAAGGTAAGAGTTTTGAGTTTAGTTTCTAATGAAACAACCTAGAAACTCACTAGCATTAAGTGAATCTCTCAAGTTACTCAAAGGAGCTTTAGAGGAGTTAAGAGAGAAATGATCAAGAGGAACTGAACTGAAGTCCTCTGGCCACTGTATTGGGGCTTTATATACTATATAGAATATGTACATGTTTGTACCAGATCTACCAATATTCTATGTATACATAAGGAAATCATATGTATCTACAGAGCCATAGAATAGAAGAGAAGCATGACATACATGATGTGCATGGAAAAAATGATGCATGTATATACCATAAGATATGGCAGAATAGAAGATTATAGATGAAAAAAATGAGGAAGTTATGAGGGATAGATCTAAGATAGATGAGTTTGTTAGTGATTATATAGAAAGAAGGTAATATATATCTATGAGTGCAAGTGAAGTTGTGAAAGGAATAAATAGGAGTCTGTGCTCAAAGATAAAATAAGATAATGAAGAGAAAGAGAAAATGTTCTAAGTCTATAAGTTGAGATGAGAAGTAGCATTTGTAATAAAGACCAAGTGAACTAAACTAGAGGATATCCAGTCTAGTATCTGAGGTTTGCAGTATATACTCATAGGGTATTTATATGTATTTGTACCTTATCTATCATAATAGAAAATATCTATAGCCCAAAGATAAGAGAACATAATACCATAGGCTAAAATGAAATGAAATACATAGCCATAGTATAGAAGTGAGACTATGAGTATAGCTATGTATGTACAGCAAAGAAAATAAAAAGAAGAGGAAGAGGAAGTAAGCATGAGAAGACATATGTTGTGCTATAAGAAGTAATCTATCTATATGACAAAAGGGTAGAGATCTAGATCAGGAGTCTAGACTCAGTATTAGAAAATAAAACAAAGAAAAGAAATAAGATAAGATAACAAAAAATAAGAAAAATGACTAAATCTGTTAAATAACCTTGTGGAGATAATGAACTGTAACACTATCCCCTCCTTATAGATTGACTTCCAGATGACTAAAGGGTTTCACATCAAAAGAAGTGAAGTTTCTAGGACATTTAGAGAAAATAAAAGAGAAATCAAGTTTGTGAATGAAAAGAGCATGTGGGGCAGCTGGGTTGTATTGGTGGAAATCTTATAGAGATTTCTTGGTATTAGTCAAATCTGCTTCTGGCTTCTATGTATAATTGGTTTTATCATAGCCCTTTCAATGAATAAGTATTTGAGTTTCTTATGACAGAGATATGGGTTCACAGTATAATCAACTTTTCATTCATTGTTTCTGTCTTCAGAAATATAAACTAGTCTAGGCTAGAATATGGATTGACTAGAAAGGCTTCTCTAGTATAGTCTTATTCTATTGATATTGATAATAGAGTAGATCTTCATAGTACAAGAAAGTTTTAATTTAACTATACTTGAACTAGTCAAACCAATAATTTCATAAGAGTTGAGCTATCACTCAGATAGTTTTTTAGAAGCAAATGTCAAGTGCAGATTTTCTAGAGATAGCCAGACTTGCTGGCCAATTTTATATTATGATGTAGCTAAATGGTGTTTGTTGTCTTGTGACTTTATCTTTTCTTTGGATTTTTCTCAAATTTTCTTAACATCTTTGATGATCTGAGCTATTTTCGTGACAAATAAATCTATAGCCAGTACTTGCATGGGAATATTTGGAGATTTAATCTTCATTCTTGATTCCCATTTCTGATCCATAAGAGCATATGACTATAAATAGTAACTTTTTTATAGTACCATAGATTTTCCTATTTATAGAAAACTAGGTAATAGCAAGCTAATCTACCTATTGATCTTGTTTTTTGAAGTAGAAGATTCTCAAAAACTTTTCAACTTCTTTATTTACTATCTTCAATTGGCCATTAGTTTACAGATGAAAGATATTACTAAGCTTAGTATCAATATTAAGTGCCTTATTAATTTTAGCAGAAACTTTAGCAGTAAATTGTAAGCCTCAGTCTAATATAATATATCTAAATAAGCCATGATGCTTCTAGATATGGGAAAAAAAAAGAGTCAAGCAGTGTCAAGAGCTGAGACTTCTTTAGTATAGGATAGAATCTGATATATATTGTATCTTAATGTAGTCTTTGACAAAAGTGACAAATTTAGGTAAGTATAGTTATATTAAATAAGTTTAAGTATCTTTTGTAGCCAGACTAGCCAGCCACTGGTATATCATAGTATAAGTAGACTATATCTAGCTGTAAAAGGTTACCTTGAGGTATATAGAGCCTATTATTTTTATTATAAAGATATATGTCTTTCTTCTCAGTATAACCTTGTCTGTATAACTTTTGTATATTATTTTTGTATACTTTGCACCATACTAGAAGTATTCTTTTTTTATTTTAATATAGCCTCTTTATTATTTAAAACAACTATATGAATATTCTCTGGAAATATTATGAAAATACTCTTCCTATTATTTTCTATATCTTCTACATGATCTTTTCAACATGAGAATATATTGACCTTTGCCATGAAAGCATTGTATTTATATATTCAGACTATGTTAAATTTAGAAAGATATTATATTCAGCACTGTAGAGGTCTGGTACTACCTCTAAACTAGAAGTAATCAGTTAGTAGTACAGAAGAAGATAGTTGTATGTATCAGCATAATTGCTTGACCCAGAAGCAAATTAGAAAGCTAAATGATAGAAGAATTTGATAATCAAAAAACTCAAAAAATAGTAGGGGCTTTCAGAAAGAAAAATAGGACTGATGAGTCTGAAAAGTTTAAAGAAAAAGCAAGCAGGTATCTAAAGAATCAAGATGTCCAACAGGACTATAAGAGATGGCAGAAAGATACTTTTTCTAAGTCACATAAGTCATGAAGAGAAAGATACAGTAGTTTCTATTGTATATATATATATATATATAGTACAAGACTTTTATAGTCCAGATAGATCTGAAGTAAGAGTTCTAAATATAGAAGGGAAGAAAATGTACTATAACTCTGTAAGAGTATAGTTTGAGTTTGATTAGACTCTATAAAATATAGCTAAAGTAATAGAAGAGACAAAAAAAATCCTACTTATCAAGTAACTGGTTAGAACAAGGATAACAGTTTCTAGAACTTAAACAATGAATCCTAGAGAAATCTGGTAGTAGAATAATAGGTCTAGAGTATAACAACATGAGTCTAGAGATAGAAAGATATTAGAATAGATGAGTCATAGGGAATAATAGAGTAAAGTGATAGGAATAAGTAAGTGAATAGTCTAAGACATCAAGGAATGATAAAAAATAAGTAGATATATACACAAAGAACTGCAGTTCTCTATAGTATGCTTGTTGATAGTTTAAATCTTGCCTAGTCATGAACTATCACAAATTGGCCTGGCCATTTCAAATTTCAAATTGGTGTCTAGTATCTTCTTAATACAGTAATGATACTATTGCTCTAGTACCTGAATTACTGAGAGCATTTCTTTATTGGTAATTAGATAGTTATGTTCTTGTAGAGTCATGGAGTGAGAGAAATAAACAACAGATTACTATTTGTTATTCTTGAGAACTAAGAGCATAGTGCTAGTGACATAATTGACTATCTAATCAGAAAAGGTAAGAATAGAAGAGATGATAAAGCAAAGCTTAAGTTTATCAAACACTAGTTGGCACATTTTATTCTATACAAAGGCTTAGTCATAGTGAGATTATTGAGTAGGCATGCAATCTGGTTATAATCTTGAATAAACCCTTGATAGAAGTTAGCTAAGTATTATACTATTACATAGATCATAGACTTAGCTAGTTCTCCAAGTAAAGTAGAGACTTATTAATAAAGAGAGAATGACTCTCAGATAGAGATCAATTAGTGAAAGGCTAAGAGATAGCAATGTATTGGATAGATCTAGCTTGTAATTATAGTACAGAGAGGTCTCTTCTCTTTATAGCTAAGAAAAGTAGCAGAAATCAAGGGAAAAAAATAAAAGAAAGAGAAGAAGGGAAAATCTATAGTATACTATTAGTTAAGTAAAGTTTTATCATAGAATATGAAAGAATATCAGAGAAAGGGATCACTTGCATGATCTTCAATCTATCAGTATAGTATCTATCTCAATTTATCAGATTAATCAATAAGAGATCAGAAAATAATAGAAAAGCTAAACAGATAATAAGAAAATAGGGGTAAAAGAGATGGAAATGTTAAGCACAAAGTGCCTCTGAGAGCGAAATAACCACTTAGGAAGTGGTACTGAGCTTCACAAGAGTGTAGACTAGAGTCTACTGTGAGTAACCAAGAGAATTGGACGAAGTACAATGAGCCTACACACCTAGAGTCCACTGTGAGTAACCAAGGGTTCTCAGAAAGCGGACTCTGGGTATTTGAGTACTCTAAACTAGCACAGCTTCAAGCTGTCAATATGTGAAACATGTATCAGCTATCAATAGAGAAAACAAGAGACAGCTATCAGAATGTGAAACAAGGGATAGCTGTCATAGTGAAACAAGTGTTAGCTGCCAAACTTCGAAACAAGTGTCAAGGCAATGCCTTGCTTGTGTAGGACGAAGGAATGAAGCTAAGTTAGTAGTGTAAGTGGAGGGTATAGGCAAAGTAAAGGTGTAGAGTCGATCTAGCCTGGTTAGAAGTCTTGGTAATGGCTAGATCGCTCTGTAGGTATGAAATCAAAGTAAGTGTAGCAAATAGGTAGAGATACAACATCACCAAAATAACAGGAAATTATAACATTAACCTCTTACTAGCCTGAAGATTATCTGATTCTCTTCAAAATCTATTGAGATCTTCTTTATTGTTGATTATGGCATTATTAGCATCTAGCTGATTCTGGGCTGATTTAGCATATTCTAGATAATTTATCAGCAATGTGTTATTCTTCAAAATACCTATAGTATTGATTGAGATAGATACATTGAGGATCCCCTAGTTGAAGACAGTTATTATAATAGCTATTATGATTTTCATTTTTTCTTTCTCTCTTATAGATAGAATTTCTATGAAATAAAAGGATATTTGTTATTAGATGATTATATAGATACAGATACAGATACAAATAGTATGTCTGAGTTTGAAAAAGATCCCATATTCCTTTATTCTCAACTATAATCATCATGCAATCTCTTTTAACTACTTAAAGGAATACTATTCTTACTATACTCTATTCTGCTTACTCTATTGCATTCTCTACTGATCTAAATATCTCTACTATCTCTAGGCTTTGTGTCAAAGAGCATTCTAAGCTGCAGAAGTCTACTGGAGGTTGGCAATCTAAACTTTCCCCTGCCAATATCTACTATGCTATTTATCTTATCTCTACTAGACATTATAAGACTCAGTTAGACATTGCCTATGCTTATAAGGATTGGACTATGGAGGACTAAAAGAAGATAATATAATCAGATAAGACCAGAATTAACTACTTAGGGTCGGATAGACATCAATAGATATGGAAAAAGCCAAGAAAGGAGCTCACTAGTAGACTGGTCAAGAGAACTGTAAAGTTTGGAGGATGTTCTTTGATAATATAAGGCTGTATGACTTGGCAGAGAATTGAATATGCTACTAAGATTGCTGATAGGATAGATGGTAATTTTACCTTCAGATCTTGAAGAATGAACTTCAGAATTCCCTGCAATATTATGATGTAAATCCTTCTGACATTATCTTTTAGTAGGACAATAATCTTAAGCACATATGCAAGAAGGTCAAGAAGTGACTAGAGGAGCAGGAGTTTAGGAACATAGTATGGCCTGCATAGTCTTCTGCCTATGCCTGGGGTGTTAAGCACAAAGTGCCTCTAGAGTGAAATAACCACTTAGGAAGTGGTACTGAGCTTCACAAGAGTGTAGACTAGAGTCCACTGTGAGTAACCTAGGGTTCTCAGAAAGCGGACTCTGGGTATTTGAGTACTCTAAACTAGCACAGCTTCAAGCTGTCAATATGTGAAACATGTATCAGCTATCAATAGATAAAACAAGAGACAGCTATCAGAATGTGAAACAAGGGATAGCTGTCATAGTGAAACAAGGGTAGCTGTCAGAGTGAAACAAGGGGCAGCTATCACAGTGAAACAAGTGTTAGCTGCCAAACTCCGAAACAAGTGTCAAGGCAATGCCTTGCTTGTGTAGAACAAAGGAATGAAGCTAAGTTAGTAGTGTAAGTGGAGGGTATAGGCAAAGTAAAGGTGTAGAGTCGATCTAGCCTGGTTAGAAGTCTTGGTAATGGCTAGATCGCTCTGTAGGTATGAAATCAAAGTAAGTGTAGCAAATAGGTAGAGATGCAACATCACCAAAATAACACTCCCCCCTGATTGTGCATCTCTCCACTCCTAGCTCCCCCCAAGTGCAGCAAGTCCTAGTAGACCGCTAAGGCGCTCAACCTTCACCCTAGGCAATGCCTTGGTAAGTAGGTCAGCAGGCATGTCCGCAGTTGGCACAAACTCAGGAGATATAATCTCCCTGTGTACAACATCTCGCAACCAGAACCAGCGTCGGTCCAAATGCTTCATGCGCCCATAATGCTCTGGATTCCGCGCGACCTGGATTGCAGACTGGTTGTCTATCTGGAGGATAGATGGCAAGGTTGCTGAGAACCCCAGCTCATGCAACAACTTGCGCAACCAGACAATCTCCTTACCAGCTTCAACTGCTGCGATGTACTCAGCTTCTGTGGTAGACAGGGCAATGACCGGCTGCAGCTTGGACATCCAGGAGACGGCCCCAGTGCCCATTTTGATGATAAAAGCGCCAGTAGATCGACCAGTGTCAATGCAACCACCTAGATCTGCGTCCGAGTAGGAGGTGAAGAGCTCAGTATTGTCAGGCGAAGGGGAATAGGTGAGGGCGAAGTCTTTAGTGCCTTGGATGTAGCGAAAGAGGTGCTTAACTGCATTCCAGTGGGCTACACCAGGATTCCCACTAAAGCGAGCAAGGACACTGACAGAGTAGGCAATGTCTGGCCTAGTGCAAGTAGCAAGATACTGTAGTGAGCCAATAGCACCTAGGTAGTTGACTGAGCGCATGAAATCAAGGTCTTCAGGCGTCTGGGGGCACTGGGAGCGAGAGAGACGAGCTCCTGGATCCAGGGGGGGTAGTCACAGGCTTGCAGCTGGCCATACCAAAGCGCTCAAGCATGTCTAGGCAGTACTGGCGCTGGGACAGTGATAGGGAGCGCTTGGACCGGTCCCTGTCTATCTTGATACCAAGAAGCTGAGTAGTAGCACCTAGATCGCGCAGTTTGAAGTGGCCCTTGAGCGATTCAATGGCCTGCTCAATAGCCTCTAGGGACTTTGAAGCAAAGGTCATATCATCCACAAAGACAGGTAGAATTATGCGGACATCACCTCGAGAGTAGACATAGATAGATGCATCTGCATAGGACTGAGTCCAGCCTAGTGACTCGAGTACAGATCGCAATTTGCGATTCCAGCGATTACCCCCTTGCTTAGTGCCATACAAGGCCTTGTCAAGCAAGCACACAAGCTTCTTGGGGTCGCCTTCTGCAAACCCCTCTGGCTGCTCCATGTAGACCTCACAGTCCATGTCACCATTCAAGTAGGCATTAGAAATATCTACTGAGCGGAGATGCATATCATGAAGAGCAGCCAGGGCGAGCACTATCCTAACAGTGGGCAAGCGCACTGTAGGAGCAAATATCTCGAGGTAGTCAAAGCCAGGGCGTTGGTTATACCCCTTGGCTACGAGCCTAGCCTTGTAGCGGTCTATAGAACCATCAGCATTGCGCTTGATTTTAAACACCCACTTTGAGCCTATGACCTTGCGATCAGCAGGTCTGTCCACTATAGACCAAGTGCCATTGCTCTTGTGGGCAGCTAGCTCGTCTAGAGCTGCTTGATGCCATTGCTCTGCATCAGAACGATGCATTGCCTGCAAATAAGTGTTAGGCTCAACTGACGTGCTCAAAGAAACCTTGTAAGCATCCTCCTCATCCTCAGAGTCCGAGACAATGTCTCCTTCTACCTGCGCAGGACTGAGCTTCCACCACTCTCGAGGAGGGTTTCTGCGCCTAGCAGGTAGTCTGGCACCAATACCAATTGGACTCTGGGGTGGAGCAGGAGCCACTGGTGCAGGTAGAGCATCAGGAGCAGCTAACAAATGATTAGCAGGCGGAGCAGGCTCAGGATCATGATCCAGATTACCAGGAGCGACCACTACTGGAGCAGGCTCGACTGGAATCATAGCAGGCACAACTGGCGCTGCTGGTGGATCTATCTCCCCCCCAGGATGCTGAGCCTGCTCAAACTCC
>JBBPTH010000118.1:0-49943 GCA_038094055.1 Chalciporus sphaerocephalus | reverse complement strand
AGGCAGTTGACTTCCGCATTTATCAACAACAAGCCCTAAATATGACCCAGGCCAATACCGTGCAAGAGCTCCTAGATGACTATGTAACCATTGGAAAGGAATACGAAAGGATGAGATTAGAACGATCCACAGGAAATCCGTTCCGACCCTATTCTGGGAGCACTTCATACCAGAATAACTCACGCCCGCCACCTCAGCCTAGGTTCACCAAATATGGAATACAACCAGGTCAAGGCGCACCCATGGACATTGGTGCTGCAAACAGAACTTCCTTAAGAGGCAAATGCTATAATTGTCTTGGTCCACACCTCGCACGTGATTGTAAACAACCCTCCACACGCTGCCGAAACTGTGGATGGTCACGAGGTGAACACAAGAACAATTGTAGAAACCACAAAGGAAAGAGCACACGCCAAGCTCGAACCTTGAACTCAGACCCTGAAGAATCTCACAATTCACAATTGGAATTTGACGAGATGAAGGCTTCCTTCCTCGAAACAGAGGAAGAAGGCAAGGGAAAAGCCAAAGCGATCTAGACAAACTGGGTGTCCAGATCGCCAAAGCTAACAACAAACAATCTAACAATAGTCTAACGGGGTCTCATTCAAGTGAGCTCGGCCGGGACTTGAAACCAGTGCTTAATTCCGTTAAAACAATAGACAACGAAATCCCAGACCAAATCCGTATTCGTGGGAACAATTCCAGAGAAATTACCCTATCCATCAGCATAGCACCTATTAATGGCAAAAAGTTCACATCCGCAGAAGCCCTGCTGGACTCAGGTGCTAACACTATTTTCATCGACAAATCTTGGGCCAAGAAGCTCAAATTACCCCTTTTGCCTCTCAGGCATCAACTAGCAGTGTACAATGTCGACGGAAGTAGAAACTCCGCAGGAGATATCACACACTATGCAGAAATAATCATCGACTACCAAGGACATCGTGAGAAGACAACAGCTGAAGTAACCAATCTTGGAAAGAATCAGGTTATTCTAGGATACACATGGCTAAAGAACCATAATCCAGAAATAGATTGGTCACAAGGCAAAGTATCCATGACACGCTATCCATGGACCTGTCAAAATCTCCAACAGAAATCTTCGTTCTCACGGCAGATAGAAGAACAAGAACGTGTGGCATTAAATCACGTTTACGCGCTCAAGAAAGAAACTCCTGAAAAGGGTAAATCACCAGAGAAAACCCCGGAAGAACTTGTTTCCCACTTCTATCACAAGTTTATTCACCTTTTCAAGAAAAAAGAATCTGAGCATATGCCCACACGTAAACCATGGGATCATGCCATAGATCTCAAAGAATCTTTTGTGCCAAAGAAAGGCCGATTGATCCCTCTATCTCCACAGGAACAAGAAGAAGTCAGTGCGTTCATTGACGATCAACTCCAAAAGGGATACATCCGCCACTCTACATCCCCACAGACATCCCCTGTGTTCTTTGTTCCAAAGAAAGATGGAAAGAAGCACATGGTACAGGACTACCGATATCTCAATGAACACACAGTGAAAAACAATTACCCGCTACCTCTGATTTCCCAATTGGTCGATAAGCTAAAAGGAGCTAAACTATTTACCAAGATGGATCTCAGATGGGGTTATAACAATATCCGAATCAAAGCAGGCGATGAATGGAAAGCCACTTTTGTTTGCCACCGAGGATCTTTCGAACCATTGGTTATGTATTTTGGTCTTTGCAACTCTCCAGCAATCTTTCAAACAATGATGAACGAACTATTTGCAGACATGGAAGATATTGTAGTTGTTATATTGATGACATCCTGATCTTCACAAAGACAGATGACATAAAGGAACATGACAAAATAGTTCTCAAAGCTCTCGCATGCCTAGAAGAAAATAACTTATTCGTCAAACCGGAAAAATGCCACTTTCACATCAAAGAAATTGAATTCCTTGGCATGACAATAACTCCACAAGGTATCAAAATGGATGATGACAAAGTCAAGGCAGTTACCGAATGGCCAACTCCGACTACAGTCCGAGGAGTTAGAAGCTTCTTAGGATTAGCAAACTTCTATCGCCGCTTCATTCAGGATTACGCGCAAGTCGCACGACCCCTGAATGATCTTACCAAGAAAGACACTTCTTTCTCATGGAAGGAACCACAACAAGAAGCATTTGACACGCTAAAAGGAAAATTCACCATGGCTCCCATTCTTGCATTCCCAGACAATGACAAGAAATTCCGCCTAGAAACCGATGCATCTAATTTTGCAACTGGTGCCGTTCTATCTATAGAACAAGATGGCATATGGCATCCTGTCGCATTCTCATCACACTCCATGTCCCCAGAAGAACGTAACTACTCAATTGCAGACAAGAAAATGCTGAGCGTTATCCGAAGTCTAGAACAATGGAGACATTATCTAGAAGGTGCAAAACAGGAATTTGAAATTTGGAACGACCATGCGAACCTTCAATGGTTTATGCAACGGCAAGATCTAAACAGACGACAAGCCAGATGGTCACAGTACCTCTCTCGTTTCAATTTCAAATGGATCCATAAAGCTGGATCACAAATGGGAAAAGCCGATGCTCTCTCTCGAAGAGAAGATCACGCAAAAGGAATCAAAGATGACAATAAGCAAGTCTTAGTCATCCCTCCAGAACAAATAGCCGCTACATCAGTGCACATAGCCACAGATAATGATGGCATTCTAGAAAAAATAAAGAAAGCAACATGGAAAGTTTGCGAATCAGAAGCCATTAAGCTTTGCAAGCAACATGGCATCTGCACAGAAAAGGATGAACTTCTCTATGACAAGAAAAATCGGATCTTCGTGCCGAATGATCAGGATCTCCGCATGGAAATTATACGCCTACATCATGATATTCCTGTAGCTGGACATCCAGGAATAGATCAAACCCTAGAACTGCTACAGCATAGCTATACCTGGCCTGGAATGCCCACACTTGTCAAAGATTATGTATCTCGTTGTGATAGAAGTGCACGTTTCAAAGGCATCAATACTGCACCTGCTGGAAAGCTACTACCATTGGAAATTCCGGATCTTCTATGGGAACACATCAGTGCAGATTTCATGACAGATTTCCCTGAATCAAATGGATTCGACTCAATCCTAGTGATTGTTGATCGATTCTCCAAAGAAGTCGAATTCATTCCCTGCACTAAATCTGTCAATGCCCTACAAACAGCTAGACTGTATCTCACACACGTATGGAAGCATCACGGACTTCCCAAAACAATAGTTTCGGACCGAGGTCCACAATTCGCATCACAAGTCATGAAGGACTTATGCAAACGCCTTGGCATTATGCCTAAACTCTCTACCGCATGTCATCCGCAAACAGATGGACAAACGGAACGTATGAATAGAGATCTACAACAATATCTCCGACTATTCACTGCTGAAAAACAACACGAATGGTCAGAATGGCTACCTATTGCGCAATTCTCGTATAACTCAAAAAAGCAAACCTCTACACAGAAAACCCCATTTAGCATTACTCACACATATGAACCAAAAATAGGCATAGAAAATCACACGACTAAAGCACCCGCTGCATCTTTACTCGCTGATGAAATCGAACAAACCCTAAAAGAAACAAAAGAAAATCTAGAAAAGGCACAAAAACATATGAAAATCCAAGCAGATAAACATAGTGCAGAAGCTCCGCAATACAAAATAGGAGACAGGGTTTGGCTAAGCACAGATGGCCTAAAACTCCCACGACCTTCAAAGAAGCTCTCGGAGAAATGGTTAGGACCATACGAAATTATTAGCTTCAAAGGACGCAATGCAATTGAACTCCGACTCCCACGCACCATGAAAGTGCACAACGTGTTCAATATAGCCAAAGTCAAACCTTACAAGGAACGACTACCCGGACAGAAAGCTGACAAACCAGGGCCAGTGCTAGTCACTGAAGATCGAGATGATGAATACGAAGTTGACTACATAGTAGACTCCAGATTGAGAGGAAAACGACTCGAATTCCTAATTCACTGGAAAGGATATGACGAGACGGATAGAACGTGGGAACCCCGATCAAATCTCGCTAACGTGCTGGACGCAATAAAGGAATTCTATAAAAAGAATCCATCGGCTCCCCGTCTGCTCCGCATGACTCAGGTTGATTTTGAAAAGCTGTTCAAACCTTACGAAAACTTCACAGCAACTGCTGCGGAAGACAGCTTATATAATCATCATGAAGCAGTATAAAAGACTCGCTGTTTCAGCCTGAACAGACCAGAATTCGCCCCTCCTCCTAGTCATTAGTCGAGCCTCGCTCCTAATACCTCTTCAAGCAACTTCAATCATCACCTCTACAACCCCACCACCACCCTTCATGTCTGCCTTCCCCAACTCCTTCACCCAGTTCCACGCCAATGCCATCATCGACGATTACCTTGCCAACCACGCAAACATTGGCAATATCGACACACCAGCTCGCCCCGCCCCCCTGGCACCTGTACCATGGTCATGGATCGACTTCGGTCTCCTGATCACATATATGGTGTCGATATTCGCTCTCTGTGTTGTTCTGATCGAGAACAGCACATTATTCGTCATAGGCATCTTTACCCTAGGGAGTATCATCTCCTTATCCTTCGCACTTATGACATTATACTACGTGCATGGCGCAATCCGGGATGGCAAGGGTATAACTCTAGAAATAATGCGCGACAACACTAACAGTCGCAATACTTTCAAGGGCTTCAGCATCACAATGCCAGACAAGTACTGGATCGAGCAAGAAGGATACAGCTATGAAGTCTACTCTCGTGACTTCAGAGCTAGGGAAAAAGAGCAACATGACGCTCTTATGGAACGTACTCTCCCAACTCGACAGAAGAATGAGGCAGAGGCTGAAAATATCAATGCCTGGGCTGGCTTCCCGACATGGAGCGAAGCTGGAGATGCTGCAGATGAAGAAAATGGTAATGACAACGCTACTGTTCATAGTGATACAAATCTCACTACTGCCAACAGCTTCATAGCGGTGTACAATTTCGAGGCATAACGAAGAAAGGTTGTGATTGCCTGGAATGCAATCCATAGAGAGGGGGTAGTGTTACAAACGGTACATTTCTTACCTTTCTTATCCTACACTTTTACTTACTTCACTACGCTTTCACTTGACTCAGCTTTACTTTTGGACTTAGTCGAATATCTTGTACAATAGTCACGTGACTTGATCACGTGACACGGACCATCTTTCTGCTTACTCATATATGCTTACTCTTGATTACTCATTCTTGATTACTTTTCTTACTAAGATCGCTGCGCCACAGTCAATCATGACTTATCATTTCCATTGTTCTTACTCAGCTTACTGCGCAAGGCTATGCTTGCTGCGCATTGCTGTACGATCTACTTTTGCTATTGGGTAGTAGTTAAGGTTCATACCAAACAGGTACAAACACACCAATAGTATATAAACCAGGAGTCTGAAGGGCGTTCCCCTCAGTCTTGTTCTCCTGGAGTTCTCCTCATCAGCTCTCCATTTGCCTGACTACCTCTATTGTTTCAATTCAAGCACTTCAGCGCTCTAGGTGAGTTGTTGAGTGTTTCAGTATCTTTCATATGTAATCTTCTATTCCACCACACCTTATGGTAAATACATATATCACTTATTCCATGCATATCATATATGTTATACTTTTTTTCTATTCTATGGTTATATAGTTATATATGTTCTTCTTATATAGATATAGGATATCAATAGATCTGGTACAAATATATACATATCCCATGTAGTATATAAACCCTCAATATAGCAGCTAGAGAACTTCAGTTCACTTCCTCTTGGTCTTTTCCTGGTAAACTCCTCTCTAAGATCTAATGAGTAGCCTGAGTACTTTTACTATTGACTAGTAAATTTTCTAGGTTGTTTCATTAGTAACTGAACTCATCAACTCACTTTACTTACTGTGACCAGCAGACAAGACCTAGCTAGTACACATTTGAAGGTTCTCAAGAAACCTGAAGACTGAAATACTTGGTAGTATATTTATTTGACACTAAGAATTTTTACATGGCAATGTATATCATACTTCTTGAAGAACAACTGGTACAACTAATTGACTTGCTCAGACAAATTTGGCAAGAGTTATAAGCAGGCAGAAAAGAAACTCTCTTGGAAGATTATAAATTAGCATACCCTAAGTCTAAGACTGATGCTAAGCCATTCCATATACAATCAGAAGAAAAAAGAAAGAGTAATCTATAGTATAGCTATTGTAGAAAGTATCTTTTGCATTAGTAGGATTTGAAGCTTTGAGAGATGAAATACCTGAACTAAGAGATACTCAACTGGAACAAAGTAGAGTTTCTAAAAAAAGGCAGAAAAAGACTTACAAATATATATGACCCAAGGAAAATTAGATTAGATAGCATAGAGAGAGGCTTCAGATACTATACTTTATATCTAAGAGCAAGAAACAAGCTAAAGAAATCTCACTATACCCCTTGTATCCTTATATAGGACAAAAATTTCTATACTCTAGTTTTAGAAGGCATATCTATTTATAGGTACTTCTAGGATACAAGCTTCTCCTACAAGTTTTTAAATTTTACTTAGTTCTTTTATGTTACTATATCCCAACAAGTACTTATGATACTTTGATAAACCCCAACATTTCATAGAAAGAACAGAAAGTGATGGTCTTAATGGGCTTCCAACAATTTATAATAGAGAACCAAGGATTAAAAAATTAGCTATACTAAGATAAGACAATAGTCCAAGATTTGCAAAACCAACTTAGAGCAAATAAGTAAACAATTGCTCTTTTATATACTACATCAGAAGCAAGGGAACATATGACAATATAATTCTAGCAACAAATTGATTTTCTTATTTGACAGATGGCTATATGATGGATGTATCAACTTGCTCCTCCTGTACTACTAGTATATATATATCTTTATCTCATCCTCAAGAAAGGTAGAAATATTCAGAGATCTAGGGGAGTATAACAGGTCTAGAGCTAAGATCAAAAAATAGTAGACCAAGATACAAGCTTGACTAAAAATAAACTCAAGTATAATTCCTGAAAAATTATATGAGGCTGTGGTAGTAGTCCTCTTAAGAATAAAGGGAGCAAAGATCAAACTCTTTGTTCAAACATGCCTTATCCTAGAAAGACTTTATTCTTGAGAAGAATTTATAGAAGATATTGAAATAATTTTCAGAAGTATCAACTAATAAGATTGAGCAAGAGCAGAACTCTACAAGCTTATATAAAAGAAGAAAGAAAGGATTGATAACTTTATTGTCAAATAGGAGTTCCTTTACCAAAGAGCAAGCATAAGAGTTCTGTACTCTCATATATTAAGACAATATATGAAATTAGAGCTATATAAGAAGCTCTTGATTTCATAAGAGGACATATCTCCTTTAAAAACAATAGTAGCTCATGCTATGACCCAAATACAATTGATATAGATGTAATAAGGTTAGGAAACTCTCCAAAATATTTCAACTATGGTGATAATTGTTGATAATATCCTAAATTCTATACAGAACTTGAGTTATCTCCACTAATACTCAATTAGAAGCTAAGAAACTTTAGGGTAGAAATTCAAGAAGACTCAACTTAGAGTCTCTTGATTATTTATTGCAAGTCTTATATACTACAAGGATTGTCTGTATCTATTTAGATGTACAGCATCAAAGTATTACTAATATAAGAGAATATATAGAGTAATCTTAGTAATGTGAGAAGAAACATGTAAAAAAATATTCTAGAAGTATAATGTCATAGTGATGTCATGTTATGTGACTGGATCTAGACTATAAGCTATAAGATAACTGATAAGATAAGATAATATCTTATCTAGTTGAACTTAGAAACAAAAAAGTGAAGGAAGATAGAGGTTAAATAAAGTGTTTCTAACACTACCCTCTCACTCTATCTTGACTTCCAGGCGAGGCCAAATAGGAATCATATTCATTTTCTCTATTCTATTTAGCTTTCAGGATACTCCTATAGCTTTTTCTTGGCATTATATAGGTGAGATGCTGGTTTTCAGATTCTTTCTTCTTCTAGGTAACCAAGCTAATAGACTAGGTACTGTATACTATTGCTGAAACACTCAACAACTCACCTAGAGCGCTGAAGTGCTAGATCAGAACAATAAGGTAGTCAGGCTAGAGGAGAGCTGATGAGGAGAACTCCAGGAGAACAAGACTGAGGGGGATGCCCTTCAGACTCCTAGTTTATCTACTATTAGTGTGTTTGTACCTATTTGACATGAACCTTAACTACTAGCCAATAGCATAAGTAGAGCATATAGTAATGCGCAGCAATGCATAGCCTTGTGCAGTAAGCTGAGTAAGAACAATAGAAATAATGAGTAACGATTGACTGTGACGCAGCAATCTTAGTAAGAAAGGTAATCAAGAATAAGTAATGAAGAGTAAGCATATATGAGTAAGCAGAAAAATAGTCCGTGTCACATGACTATTGTACAAGATATTTGACTAAGTTCAAAAGTAAGAGTAAGTCAAGTGAAAGCGTAGACAAATAGGAAAAAGTGTAGGATAAGAAAGGTAAGAAGTGTACCATTTGTAACATTACCCCTTCTCTATGGATTGCATTCTAGGCGATCACGACCTTTCTTCATCAGGCCTCAAAATTATAGACCACTATAAAGCTGTTGGCTGTAGTGAGATTGATATCACTATGAACAGTAGCGGCATCATTACTGTTCTCATTTTCTATGGCCTGTTTACCTTCTTCCCATGTTAGGTGGAAACCAGACCAGTCATTGAGGTCATTAGCCTCTGCCTCATTCTTTTGGTGAACTGGTAAGGTCCTTTCCATCAGAGCATTGTACTGCTCTTTTTTCCTTGCTCTGAAGTCACAAAAGTAGACTTCATAGCTGTATCCTTTGCATTCAATCCAGTATTTGTCTGGCAGGGTTACACTAATCTCTGTGAATATGCTGTGACCATTTGTGGTGTTGCACATTATCTCTAGGGTTATACTCTTGCTGTCCTGGATTATGCCATGAATATAGGACCATATGATAAGTCCGGAGAATAAGGAGGTGGTACTCGTGAGGATAAAGGTGCCTATGATGAATGATGTGCTGTTCTTGAGGAGAACTACACATAGCATTAATATCAATGCCAAATATTTGATCAGGTAACTGAAGTCGATCCATGATCAGGGAACGGGTGTCCAGTGTTTAGATTGTGGGGGTGTGTCGATGTGGGCAGCATTGGGGTTATGGACAAGGTAGTTGTCAATGATGACATTGGCATAGAAGCTAGTGAACAAGGACATTAAGGGTGATGGTGGGGTGAAGAGGTGGTGAATGAAGTTGTTAGGGGAGTTGTTAGGAGCGAGGCTCAACTAATGACTTGGAGGGAGGTGAATTTGTTGAATGGATAACATGCAGCAGGAGGTAGAGGGGCAGAAGCCCCTGCTACCTCAGCACTTAGCTACACAGAGGAAGCTGTTTACTTACTTAGCTTTGGGGCTTAGCGTTCACAGATATGATAGTAGTAAAAGAGCTATTATAACTCAGACAAACTGAGTATGAACTAAGTAGTGTACACAGATAAGGTAAACTACTGTCTCACGTATAATCTACTATGAGTACATTCAACACTCCCCCATGCTTAATATCGCTAGTATATGCGAGCATAGGAAGAATGTATATTTATATAGCGTGCTGTCTAATCGGCGCTGTAGACGTGCAGACCTAGGAGCTCTCTGAAATTTTCAAACTTGATAAATCCTAGATTCTTAGTAAAGATATCTGCAGGATTATCTTGTTTTTCTATGTAGAAGAGCTCGATCTGTTTATCTTCAATCACATCATGAATAGAATGGTATCTAATGTGAATATGACGATTCTTTTTCTGATTTATAGGATTTTGTGCAGTAAATATTGCACCCTGATTATCACTGCAAAGAGGAACAGGTTTCAACTTGTATCCAAGTTCCAGCATCACTTGCTTTACGCCAATGATTTGATCTGTACAGTTGGACAATGAAATATATTCTGCTTCAGTAGAAGACTTCGCTGTAACCTTCTGAAGGTGTGAGTTCCACATGAAAGCAGTGTTCGCTAGCTTCAGGAAATATCCTGTCTGCGAGTGTGAAGTTTCTGGGTCAGCTCTCCAATTTGAGTCGGAGAAGCTGATAAGACCTCCATCTTTGCTACCATTGTATACTAAAGCGTATTTACGAGTACCTTTAAGGTATCTTATGATATAGTAGGCTTTATCTAGGTGCTCTTTGGACAGATTCACAGATTGTCTCGCAAGTTGAGTAACTGCATATGCAATGTCCGGTCGAGTACCTAGCATAATATATAGCAGGGATTCAATAATGACCTGAAAATGCGTCTGTAATTCAGTGTCTACAAGTTTTGTGTTCCTGTTTGGATAATACCCCTGTGGTAATGGAGTGCGCGCAGGCTTAGCATTTGTCATGCCACATTGCTCAATTACCTTGTCAAGGTAATCACATTGATCTAGAGAGATCAAGTGTTTGGATCTGTCACGGTGAATCCTCATTCGAAGAAACTCATTGGTTTCACCAAGATCATGACAATTCTATTTTTTCATAAATTTAGCTTTGAGTTGATCAACCTCAAGCTTTTTGGGACCACAAAAGAATGTGTCGTCAACATATACAATAGCATAAACTTTGCCATGTTTGAAGACATATATGCTGGCATCAGAGTGTATTTTCTCGAAGCCTAAGTCCTTCATCGACGCCTTGAGCTCACGCCACCAAGTAATACTGGCCTGTTTAAGACCATACAAGGTGCGTCAGAGTCAGAGGACTTTGCCAGCCATTTCAGGTCTGGCAAACCCTTCAGGGATTTCCATGTAGATCTCTTCATCTAAATGACCATAAAGATATGCAGATCGCACATCAAGTCCTGATATATACCAGTCTTCGAGAGCGGTGAGTGCAAGCATCTGATGCAGTCTCAAATCGAATGACTAGAGAGAAGATTTCATTGTAATCTATTCCTTCTCTTTGTTCGAAATCTCTGGCGACTAATCTGGCACGTTTATGACCATTGGTTTTAACATCGAATATCCATCTACACTGAAGTACTTTATAGTTTCTGGGTCTATTGACTACTTGATAGACTTTGCATTCCTTAAGCATTTTTAGTTCTTGCATACATGCTTCACACCAAAGCCTCTATTCATCAGAAGGAAGTTGCAGAAGATCTTTGTAAGACCATTCGCGATAATTAGGTGCTACTTCATTGCTGTTAAACGTGCGAGCACATAAATATAGAGTCAAACCTACTTCCTCTTCCCTGGTTAACCATTCAATCTCTGATTCGGAATCCTCAGGTTCAGGAGCAGGTGATGGCGGTAAACCACTGGGAATATTTGGCTCATCCCTAGACAAAGAGGGCTGTTGGCCAGTCAATTCTTTCTATTTGAAAAGACGTTCTATTTCTTTGACAGTCTTAGTAGGATGCTGTCGTTCACCGTACACGTTACTGGGATGGTTAGGGACCCAATGTTCATGTTGAGGACGCTCAATGCATCCTGTCCTTTCACTCTTAGGTGGTAGTGCAGGTGGAGCGTTCTGAATAGGGACACAGGAATCAGGATGTTCTTTGTTTGAAGTGAGTGGAACTGGAAATTCCTCATCATCGCTTATAGGGTGGTCATCCTAATCACCGTTGTGCTTTTGCTGTTTGGGCAAAGACATGACAGGGTGTGGTCTGGAGTTGGGACATTTTGGAAATAGGTTCTTATTGAACACTGCATGGGCGGAGGTGAAAATCAAATTATTTTGTCACAGGAATAACATATTGGCATCGTTGATGGGGGATACACCAAGATATACCATGAGTTGTGACTTTGGTTGTAACTTTCTGCCATGGATTTCTTCGGAAATGTGCACATAAGCATCACATCCGAATACTCTGACATGTTCTAGAGATGGTTTATGGCCAGTGATGACCTCATGCGGTGTTCTCTAATTTAATCTCCTGTTAGGGAGGTGGTTGTGGAGGTACTTTGCATGTTGTATTGCAAATTCCCAAAATGATGGGGGTAAGCAAGCATGAAGACGCATTGCTTGGGCTTTGTCCATGAGAGTTCTAATGTGCCTTTCAGCTCTGCTGTTCTGCTGGTGTGCATATGGTGCAGATTGAAAAATCTCAATGCCTTCATTTTGAAGCATCTCATCAAAAGCATGAGACTTATACTCTCCCCCGGCATCGGACATCCAGCCTTTAATCTGGCTGTTCCATTGCATATGGACATATTTAATAAATTGTCTTGTGGCAGCCAATGCATCATTTTTGTTTCGCAAGAGCTTAATCCAAGACATTAAAGAATAATCATTATAAAATATAATGATGTACTTCTTTTTATAATACGATTCCACTTCGTACAACTTAAGATCTGAGTGAATCAGTTCAAACGCTTTGGAAGCGCATCTTTCTGTAGGTGGAAAAGGCCTATTAGATTGTTTGCCTAGTTGGCAGCCAGGACAAATATGGTCTTCCACAGGTAGATTAACTGCGGGGAAGTCTTTCAGGTATTTTTGAGCATGTTTAATTACTTCCTTAGAAGCGTGTCCCAGTCTACAATGGATCAGATCATAATCCATCATGTACAGCGAGGCAATCTGATTGTGCTTAGGATGAATAATATCAGTGCACATCATATATATAGTTGATCCAGGATGCGTATGGAATTGAAGGATCAATGATCTCTTCTGACGATGACATATGTCAAAGTATATTCCATGAGACTTAACATACATATTCTTGTCCTTTAAGATGGTACCCAACGAGACTAACTTCACACCTGAGTTAGACATGTAGATCATTGGTGATAGTCATACAATCGAGCTTTCATTGTGAAGATTCTTATACTTGATGACAACAGTATCTTATCCAAGAGCATAGGTAGGACTAGCTGCAGTTTGCACAGGGCGAGGCTTGTCGTATTCCTTGTACTCGGAGAAATCGAACAGATTGAATGTAAAGTGCGAAGATGCACCAGAATCAAGAATCCAGATATCATCTGAGTACTCAGTCTTGGAATTCAAATACGTCTCACAGGTTTTGGATTTAATTTCAGACAAGGAGAGTTTATTATTCCAATCGCTATCTAACGCACATGATAATATATACTCTACATACTTCTGAATAAGGAAGTTATGAGTCAGTGGTAAGATGCGAGGAACAAGGAACGTACTCATTGTCCATATCGACATCGTCATGATTGAAGTTGAAGAAACAATTCTCGAGCTTATTAAGCTCTTCATCGTTACTAATGGTAGGGTCATAGAAATGAGAAATATACTCGTCTATGTCATGATCACCCAAAGAGACGATGTCTTCATCTGTGGTGGAGGGAATATATTCAATTTCAACACTGAAGGTGTTATTTCGGCGATGATGTGGCAAGTTAACCATGGGGATGGAGACAGCGGATGATGTGGAAGATGAGGGAACAGGGGATGGCAGCGGCGATGCAATGATATCGTCCTTTTTGTCTGGCAACTCTTTGATCCTGGCGGCCAGTGTCGAGCAATCGATGCGCTCTATTAAATGTGGGCACTTGGCGGGACGCTTGTAGACCTCGGAAGTGGGATCGAACTGCTTGACCCTATTTGCCATCTTGTCGAGGTGGCAAAGAGTCTGAGGTGTGGGGGTACACCCAATCCGTCAAGCAAGGTTAATTGTCTTCTGAGTTTGTTTGAAGGCAGGGGGGCCATAGTGCTGCACACCTGGAGTGTGGGCGAGTCACCAAGGGTCTTCAACAGAAGTAATGAAGGAGGTTGAGGCGGGAGCGATGGTTACAGACAGCGTCCAGGAGGTGAATGCAAAAGACTCTTCCTGCACGATGTGTGCATGAGCCTCCTTGCATTGCTTATTCCTCTTGTTCTGCTTGGCCTTTTCTTCAGCAGATCAGCCTTCTCTCTTCTTCTCCTTAGCGCTGTTGTCGTCTTGCGACGCGGGTGGTTGCTGACACTGCTGTTGTTGCTATTGCTATGAGAAGCTGGGGTCTGTTACAAATGGTACATTTCTTACCTTTCTTATCCTACACTTTTACTTACCTATCTACGCTTTCACTTGACTCAGCTTTACTTTTGGACTTAGTCGAATATCTTGTACAATAGTCACGTGACTTGATCACATGACCTGATCACCTGACACTTGTCATGTGACACGGACTATCTTTCCACTTACTCATATATGCTTACTCCTCATTACTCATTCTTGATTACTTTTCTTACTAAGATTGCTGCGCCACAGTCAATCCTTACTCATCATTTCTATTGTTCTTACTCAGCTTGCTGCGCAAGGCTATGCCTGACTGCACACTGCTGCGCATTGCTGTACGCTCTACTTACACTATTGGCTAGTAGTTAAGGTTCATACCAAATAGGTACAAACACACCAATAGTATATAAACCAGGAGTCTGAAGGGCGTCCCCCTCAGTCTTGTTCTCCTGGAGTTCTCCTCATCAGCTCTCTACTTGCCTGACTACCTCTATTGTTCCGATACAAGCACTTCAGCGCTCTAGGTGAGTTGTTGAGTGTTTCATTAGAACAAGACTATACTAACCTTCCCCTTGCAGACTAGCTACCTGCAAGCCGAAACACTTGATCTTGAAACTAGCAAACCAAGTACTTGAAATAGCAAAAGTAAGAACCTTTCTTTAGATAAGGTCAAGGGCGACATCTGACAAGGCTCACCTCTAGTGTCATCAATCACCTACCCAGCATACGATATCTTCGAGGTCTACAACCCCGCTACCGGTCATCTTAGAGAAGGGATCCAGGATTCCAATGACCAAGAGATTATCCCACAACCCGACACCCCCCTTTCCCGCTCTCCTAGTCCTGCTCGTGGGAGCGTCGGCCCCTACTCTCGATTTGACCCTGCCGACCTTCTTGGTTGCCTCAACCTTCTTGTAAGAATCCCTCTCCCCCCTAGAGACCCAAGGTCTAACCAACCCCATCAGAACCCTCTCAACCCCAAAGTCGAGAATCATATCAGAGAATACAGGGACAGATTTGATCTCTTCTACCCATTCCAACAATCGCCCCCCGAACTTGCCGGGCCAGTTGACTAGTCCCCCCTAGGTCCCAGATTCCAACCGGCCGCCTTCGAACCAGTTCCCCAGTTCTCGATCCAAAGTAAGATCTGTTTCCTTATTCACTATTTCCAACACGTCTCACCACAAACTCCACCAGCTTTGCATTGGGATCTATCTCGACACCTCGAAGATATCGTATGCTGGGTAGGTGATTGATGACACTAGAGGTGAGCCTTGTCAGATGTCGCCCTTGACCTTATCTAAAGAAAGGTTCTTACTTTTGCTATTTCAAGTACTTGGTTTGCTAGTTTCAAGATCAAGTGTTTCGGCTTGCAGGTAGCTAGTCTGCAAGGGGAAGGTTAGTATAGTCTTGTTCTAATGAAACACTCAACAACTCACCTAGAGAGCTGAAGTGCTTGTATCGGAACAATAGAGGTAGTCAGGCAAGTGGAGAGCTGATGAGGAGAACTCCAGGAGCTACAACAGAGGAGATTATTGGCGAAGGACCTGTCCTTCCGAATCGCAGACCGGGAACTAGCGTACCACCAGAACGGAGTGAGGCTACAAAGGATAAGAAGAAGAGATGGATACATAGAAAAGATTGTACCTATAAGAGTACTACTCCTCGCTCTCGCCTCCCTCACACTGCAACTCGGATTAGACTACTTGTACCTCTCCTACATCCTCATAGCGGCCTACCTAGTCTTAGGCCACAAAGTAGTCTTAGGAGACCTCTGTGGTTCCATTGAATTCACATATACTATTTTCAAATCCATCCTATTGCCCCTGAACAAGAAGCAGAACAAGAGTCAGAAGAAGAAGAAGAAGAAGAGGAAGAACTAATCCTAGTCAGAGTCAGACCTCCCACTCCAGCCAATCAAACAAATATCTCTCCTTCTTACTCTCAAAGAGAAGAATCAGAAGCATCAGAAACCGTGTATTTCCCTGCTCCATGAAATTTACCTCGCGTAAACCAATTTTCCATTTATGGCATCTCTGTTGCCGATCATGCCACACCGCCTCCTTACCAAAGAAGGAACCCACTTAATGAATTACCTGGTCCTGAATTACCTACTGAAGAGTAACGCTCTGGACTGCATAAACAGACACAGTAACCTCACAAAAGACAAAAAACAATGTTTCCAATCTTCTATTACCAAACTTGCGCAGTGCAAACTCTCTAACGCATATCCAAAGGACTCTCCTTATTCTCGATTACTTAAACAAGCCAGAAAACTCTCATGAAAACATAAATAAACATGTCTCACAGAGCTGACGTACAAGATCTCATTAACGCACTCAATGCGCTAACTTTAGAACAAATGAATTCTAATGAGGAAAGGAAGAAAGGTGTCACCAAGAAGATTGCTGACCCAGGCTATTGGAATGGAAGCCGCCCCGCCTTCCGCTTATGGTGGCTCCGAACCAAGCTATGGGCTGCTCAACAAACTTGGGACACAAATTAACTCCGTACCGTGGCAATTCTCTTGCGGATGAATGGAAAAGCATCCAGGTTCGCACTCCTAACACTAGAAGCATGTGAAAGGAATGCCGGAATTCCAGTAGGAACACCTCCGGTTATCCCAGGAGACGCTGCCTGGCTAACTTTAGTCAAATTAGAAGCCAAAGTCTGAGGCTTCTTCCAGATAGATGTCCTAGCACATGAAAGTTTGAAGAAGCTAGAAATTCTCAAACAAGGATCCATGGACATTCCCTCATTTGCACAACTCTTCATCATCCTTTTCCAGGAATCAGGAATCTCAGAAGAGCACGGTCTAACTATACTAAGGAAGGCAGTTGATTTCCGCATCTATCAACAACAAGCCCTGAATATGACCCGGGCCAATACCGTGCAAGAGCTCCTAAATGACTACGTAACCATTGGAAAAGAATATGAGCGAATGAGATTAGAACGATCCACAGGAAATCCGTTCTGATCCTATTCTGGGAACACGTCATACCAGAATAACTCATGTCCGCCACCTCAGCCAAAGTTCACCGAGTATGGAATACAACCAGGTCGGGGCGCACCCATGGATATTGGTGCTGCAAACAGAACTTCCTTAAGAGGCAAATGCTATAATTGTCTTGGTCCACACCTCACACGTGATTGTAAACAACCCTCCACACGCTGCCGAAACTGCGGATGGTCACAAGGTGAACACAAGAACAATTGTAGGAACTATAAAGGAAAGAGCACACGCCAAGCTCGAACCTTGAACTCAGACCCTGAAGAATCTCACAATTCACAATTGGAATTCAACAAGATAAAGGCTTCCTTCCTTAAAACAGAGGAAGAAGGAAAGGGAAAAGCCAAAGCGATCTAGACAAACTGGGTGTCCAGATCACCAAAGCTAACAAGAAACAATCTAATAATAGTCTAACGGGGTCTCATTCAAGTGAGCTCGGCCGGGACTTGAAACTGGTGCTTAATTCCGTTAACACAATAGACAACGAAATCCCAGACCAAATCCATATTCGTGGGAAAAATTCCAAAGAGATCATCCTACCTATCAGCATAGCACCTATTAATGGCAAACAGTTCACATCCACGGAAGCCCTGCTGGACTCAGGTGCTAACACTATTTTCATCGACAAATCTTGGGCCAAGAAGCTCAAATTACCCCTTTTGCCTCTCAGGCATCAACTAGCAGTGTACAATGTCGACGGAAGTAGAAACTCCGCAGGAGATATCACACACTATGCAGAAATAATCATCGACTATCAAGGACATCATGAGAAGACAACAGCTGAAGTAACCAATCTTGGAAAGAATCAGGTTATTCTAGGATACACATGGCTAAAGAACCATAATCCGGAAATAGATTGGTCATGAGGCAAAGTATGCATGACATGCTGTCCATGGACTTGTTGAAATCTTCAACAGAGACCTTCATTCTCATGGCAGATAGAAGAACAAGAATATATGGCATTAAACCACATCTACGCGCTCAAGAAAGAAACTCCTGAAAAGGGTAAATCACCAGAGAAAATCCCAGAAGAACTTGTTCCCCAATTCTATCACAAGTTCATTCACCTTTTCAAGAAGAAAGAATCCGAGTGTATGCCCACACGTAAACCATGGGATCATGCCATAGATCTCAAAGAATCTTTTGTGCCAAAGAAAGGCTGATTGATTCCTCTATCTCCACATGAACAAGAAGAAGTCAGTGCGTTCATTGATGATCAACTCCAGAAGGGATATATCCGCCGCTCTACATCCCCACAGACATCTCCTGTGTTCTTTGTTCCAAAGAAAGATGGAAAGAAGTGCATGGTACAGGATTACCGATATCTCAATGAACACACGGTGAAAAACAATTACCCGCTACCTCTGATTTCCCAATTGGTCGATATGCTAAAAGGAGCTAAACTATTTACCAAGATGGATCTCAGATGGGGTTACAACAATATCCGAATCAAAGAAGGCAATGAATGGAAAGCTGCTTTCGTTTGTCACAGAGGATCTTTCAAACCACTAGTCATGTATTTTGGTCTCTGCAACTCCCCAGCAACCTTCCAAACAATGATGAACAAATTATTTGCAGATATGGAAGACGCTGTAGTTGTTTACATTGATGACATCTTGATCTTTACAAAGACAGATGACATAAAGGGACATGCCAAAATAGTTCTCAAAGTCCTCTCACGTTTAGAAGAGAATGATCTATTCGTCAAACCGGAAAAGTGCCACTTTCACACCAAAGAAGTTGAATTCCTTGGCATGACAATAACTCCACAAGGTATCAAAATGGATGATGACAAAGTCAAGGCAATTACCAAATGGCCAACTCTAACCACAGTCCGAGGAGTTAGAAGCTTCTTAGGATTAGCCAATTTCTATCGCCGCTTTATTCAAGATTACGCACAAGTCATACAATCCTTGAATGATCTTACCAAGAAAGACACTCCTTTCTCATGGAAGGAACCACAACAAGAAGCGTTTGACACGCTAAAAAGAAAATTCACCACGGCTCCCATTCTTGCATTCCCAGACAATAACAAGAAATTCCGCCTAGAAACCGATGCATCTAATTTTGTAACTGGTGCCGTTCTATCTATAGAACAAGATGGCATATGGCATCCTGTCGCATTCTCATCACACTCCATGTCCCCAGAAGAACGTAACTACTCAATTGCAGACAAGGAAATGCTGAGCGTTATCCGAAGTCTAGAACAATGGAGACATTATCTAGAAGGTGCAAAACAGGAGTTTGAAATTTGGAACAATCATGTGAACCTTCAATGGTTTATGCAATGGCAAAATCTAAACAGACGACAAGCCAGATGGTTCATTTCAATTTCAAAGCCAGATGGTTCATTTCAATTTCAAATGGATCCATAAAGCCGGATCACAAATGGGAAAAGCCAATGCTCTCTCTCGAAGAGAAGATCACGCAAAAGGAATCGAAGATGACAATAAGCAAGTCTTAGTCATCCCTCCAGAACAAATAGCCGCTACATCAGTGCACATAGCAACAGATAATGACGACATTCTAGAAAAGATAAAGAAAGCAACATGGAAAGTTCGCGAATCAGAAGCCATTAAGCTTTGCAAGCAACATGGCATCTGCACAGAAAAGGACAAACTTCTCTATGACAAGAAAAATCGGATCTTCGTGCCGAATGATCAGGATCTCCGCATGGAAATTATACGCCTACATCATGACATTCCTGTAGCTGGACATCCAGGAATAGATCGAACCCTAGAACTGCTACAGCGTAGCTATACCTGGCCTGGAATGCCCACACTTGTCAAAGATTACGTATCTCGTTGCGATAGATGCGCACGTTTCAAAGGCATCAATACTACACCTGCTGGAAAGTTACTACCATTGGAAATTCCGGATCTTCCATGGGAACACATCAGTGCAGATTTCATGACAGATTTCCCTGAATCAAATGGATTCGACTCAATCCTAGTGGTTGTTGATTGATTCTCCAAAGAAGTCGAATTTATTCCCTGTACTAAATCTATCAATGCCCTACAAACAGCTAGACTGTATCTCACACACATATGGAAGCATCACGGACTTCCCAAAACAATAGTTTCGGACCGAGGTCCACAATTCGTATCGCAAGTCATGAAAGACTTATGCAAACGCCTCGGCATCACGCCTAAACTCTCCACCGCATGTCATCCACAAACAGATGGACAAACGGAATGTATGAATAGAGATCTACAACAATATCTCCGACTATTCACCGCTGAAAAACAACACAAATGGTCAGAATGGTTACCCATTGCACAATTCTCGTATAACTCGAAAAAACAAACTTCTACATAGAAAACCCCATTTAGTATTACTCACACATATGAACCAAAAATAGGCATAGAAAATCACACGACTAAAGCACCCGCTGCATCTTTACTCGCTGATGAAATCGAACAAACCCTAAAAGAAACAAAAGAAAATCTAGAAAAGGCACAAAAACATATGAAAATCCAAGCAGATAAACATAGAGCAGAAGCTCCACAATACAAAATAGGAGACAGGGTTTGGCTAAGCACAGATGGCCTAAAACTCCCACGACCTTCAAAGAAGCTCTCGGAGAAATGGTTAGGACCATACGAAATTATTAGCTTCAAAGGACGTAATGCAATTGAACTCCGACTCCCATGTACCATGAGAGTGCACAACATGTTCAATATAGCCAAAGTCAAACCTTACAAAGAACAATTACCCGGACAGAAGACTGACAAACCAGGGCCAGTGCTAGTCACTGAAGACCGGGATGATGAATACGAAGTTGACTACATAGTGGACTCCAGATTGAGAGGAAAGCAACTCGAATTCCTAATTCACTGGAAAGGATACGACGAGATGGATAGAACGTGGGAACCGCGATCAAATCTTGCTAATGCGCCAGACGCAATACAGGAATTCTATAAAAAGAACCTATTGGCTCCCCATCTGCTCCGCATGACTCAGGTTACTTTCAAAAAGCTGTTCAAACCTTATGAGAACTTCACAGCAACTGCTGCGGAAGACAGCTTATATAATCATCATGAAGCAGTATAAAAAACTCGCTGTTTCAGCCTGAACAGACCAGAATTTGCCTCTCCTCCCAGTCATTAGTCAAGCCTCACTCCTAATCACCCTTCAAGCAACTTCCATCACCACCTCTACAACTCCACCACCACCCTTCATGTCCGCATTTCCCAATTCCTTCACTCAATTCTATGCCAACGCAATCATTGACAACTATCTTGCCAACCACGCCAACGTCGGCAACATCGACACACCAGCTCGCCCTACTCCCCTGGCACCCATACCATGGTCATGGATCGACTTCGGTCTCCTGATCACATATATGGTGTTGATATTCGCTCTCTGTATTGTTCTGATCAAGAACAGCACATTATTCGTCATAGGCATCTTTACCCTAGGGAGTATCATCTCCTTATTCTTCGTGCTTATGACATTATACTACGTGCATGGCGCAATCCGGGACGGCAAGGGTATAACCCTAGAGATAATGCGCGACACCACTAACAGTCACAATTCTTTCAAGGGATTCAGCATCACAATGCCTGACAAGTACCTGATCGAGCAAGAAGGTTACAGCTATGAAGTCTACTCTCGCGACTTCTGTTACAAACGGTACATTTCTTACCTTTCTTATCCTACACTTTTACTTACTTCACTACGCTTTCACTTGACTCAGCTTTACTTTTGGACTTAGTCGAATATCTTGTACAATATTCACGTGACTTGATCACGCGACCTGATTACATGACACTTGCCACGTGACACGGACCATCTTTCCGCTTACTCATATATGCTTACTCCTGATTACTCATTCTTGATTACTTTTCTTACTAAGATTGCTGCGCCGCAGTCAATCCTTACTCATCATTTCTATTGTTCTTACTTAGCTTACTGCGCAAGGCTATGCTTGCTGCGCATTGCTGTACGATCTACTTTTGCTATTGGCTAGTAGTTAAGGTTCATACCAAATAGGTACAAATACACCAATAGTATATAAACTAGGAGTCTGAAGGGCATCCCTCTCAGTCTTGTTCTCCTGGAGTTCTCCTCATCAGCTCTCCACTTGCCTGACTACCTTTACTGTTCTGACACAAGCACTTCAGTGCTCTAGGTGAGTTGTTGAGTGTTTCATTAGAACAAGACTTTACTAACTTTCCCCTTGCAGACTAGCTACCTGCAAGCCGAATCCTCTAGTTCTTGAAATGAGTAAACCAGTACTCCAATTGAAAACCAGTAAGAACCTTCCTTTAGATAAGGTCAAGGGCGACATCTGACAAGGCTCACTTCTAGTGTCTTCAATCACTTACCCAGCATACGATATCTTCGAGGTCTACGACCCCGCTACCGGTCACCTTAGAGAAGGAATCCAGGATCGCAATGACCAAGAGATTATCCCACAACCCGACACTCCCCTCTCCCGCTCTCCCAGTCCTGCTCATGGGAGCGTCGGCCCATATTCCCGTTTCGACCCTGCCGACCTTCTCGGTCGCCTCAACCTTCTCATAAGAATCCTATTACCCACTAGAGACCCTAGGCTTAACCAACCCCGCCAGAACCCTCTCGACCCCAAAGTCAAGACTCACATTAGAGAATATAGGGACAGATTTGATCCCTTCTACCCGTTCCAACAACCACCCCCAGAACTTGCCGAACCCGTTGACTGGGCCCCTCTAGGACCTAGATTCCAACCAGCCACCTTCGAGCCAGTGCCTCAGTTTTCCACCCAAAGTAGGATCAGATTCCTAATTCATTATTTCCAACACGTCTCACCACACACTCCACCAGATCAATGTTGGGCTCTATCTCAACGTTTTCTCAGGGCCACACCAGAGGAGATTATTGGCGAAGGATCTGCTCTTCCAAATCGCCAATCGGGAACTGACCTACCATCAGAACGGGGTCAGACTACAGAGAAGAGGAAAAAGCGTAAGGTACATAGAAGAGACAGTACCTACAAAAGTACTACTCCTCGCTCTCGCCTCGCTACTCGCGCAATTAGGATTAGGATATTGGTACCTCCCCTACGCCCTTACGGCAATTTACCTTATCTTAGGCCATCAAGTAGTCTCAGGAAACCTCAACGGTTCCTGTGAAATAGTCTACACTACTTTTGCAATATACCCTGTAACCCCTGAACAAGAAGTAGAACAAGAGTCAGAAGAAGAAGAAGAAGAAGAGGAAGAACCTATTCCAGTCAGAGTCAGACCTCCCACCCCAGCCAATCAAACAAATATTTCTTCTCCTCACTCTCAAAGAGAAGAATCAGAAGCGTCGAATCATTCATATTTCCCTGCTCCACGAAATTTACCCCGCATAAACCAATTTTCCATTTATGGCATTTCTGTTGCCGATCGCGCTGCACCTCCTCCTTACCAAAGAAGAAACCCTTCTGCTGAGTTACCTCCTGAACCAGAGAACTAGCACACTGGACTGTGTAAACAGACATACCAAACTCACTAAAGAAAAATGCCAACGTTTTCAAGCTTCTATTACCAAACTCGCTCAACGAAAGCTCTCTAATGCATATCCAAAGGACTCCCCTTATTCTCAATTACTTAAACAAGCCAGAAAACTCTCACGAAAACATAAATAAACATGTCTCACAGAGCTGACGTACAAGACCTCATTGACGCGCTCAACATGCTAACTTTAGAACAAACGAATGCTAATGAGGAAAGAAAGAAAGATGTTACCAAAAAGATTGCTGACCCAGGCTATTGGGATGGAAGCTGCCCCGCCTTCCGCTTATGGTGGCTCCGAACCAAGCTATGGGCTGCTCAACAAACTTGGGACACAAATCAACTCCGCACCGTGGCAATTCTCTCACGGATGAATGGAAAGGCATCCAGGTTCGCACTCCTAACATTAGAAGAATGCGAAAGGAATTCCGCAATTCCTGTAGGAACACCTCCGGTTCCCCCAGGAGACGCTGCCTGGCTAACTTTAGTCGAATTAGAAGCCAAAGTCTGAGGCTTCTTCCAGATAGAGGTTCTAGCACACGAAAGCTTGAAGAAGCTAGAAGTTCTCAAACAAGGATCCATGGATATCCATTTGTTCTCACAGCTCTTCATCATTCTTTTCCAAGAATCAGGAATCTCAGAAGAGCACGGTTTAACTATACTAAGAAAGGCAGTTGACTTCCGCATTTATCAACAACAAGCCCTAAATATGACCCGGGCCAATACCGTGCAAGAGCTCCTAAATGACTATGTAACCATTGGGAAAGAATACGAAAGAATGAGATTAGAACATTCCACAGGAAATCCGTTCCGACCCTATTCTAGGAGCACTTCATACCAGAATAACCCACGCCCGCCACCTCAGCCAAGGTTCACCAAATATGGAATACAACCAGGTCGAGGCGCATCCATGGACATTGGCGCTGCAAACAGAACTTCCTTAAGAGGCAAATGCTATAATTGTCTCGGTCCACACCTCGCACGTGATTGTAAATAACCCTCCACATGCTGCCGAAACTGTAGATGGTCATGAGGTGAACACAAGAACAATTGTAGGAACTACAAAGGAAAGAGCACACACCAAGCTCAAACCTTGAACTCAAACCATGAAGAATCTCACGATTCACAATTGGAATTCGACGAGATGAAGGTCTCCTTCCTTGAAACAGAGGAAGAAGGAAAGGGAAAAGCCAAAGCGATCTAGACAAACTGGGTGTCCAGATCACCAAAGCTGACAACAGACAATCTAACAATAGTCTAACGGGGTCTCATTCAAGTGAGCTCGGCCAGGACTTGAAACTGGTGCTTAATTCCGTTAACACAATAGACAACGAAAGCCCAGACCAAATCCGTATTCGTGGGAACAATTCCAGAGAAATTACCCTATCCATCAGCATAGCACCCATTAATAGCAAACAGTTCACACCCGCAGAAGCCCTGCTGGACTCAGGTGCTAACACCATTTTCATCGACAAATCTTGGGCCAAGAAGCTCAAATTACTCCTTTCGCCTCTCAGGTACCAACTAGCAGTGTACAATGTCGACGGAAGTAGAAACTCCGCAGGAGACATCACACACTATGCAGAAATAATCATCGACTACCAAGGACATCGTGAGAAGATAACTGCTGAAGTAACCAATCTTGGAAAGAATCAGGTTATTCTAGGATACACATGGCTAAAGAACCATAATCCGGAAATAGATTGGTCACGAGGCAAAGTATCCATGACACGCTGTCCATGAACTTGTCGAGATCTCCAACAGAAATCCTCATTCTCATGGCAGATAGAAGAACAAGAACGTGTGGCATTAAATCACGTCTATGCGCTCAAGAAAGAAACTCCTGAAAAGGGTAAATCACCAGAGAAAACCCCGGAAGAACTTGTTCCCCACTTCTATCACAAGTTTATTCACCTTTTCAAGAAAAAAGAATCCGAGCGTATGCCCACATGTAAACCATGGGATCATGTCATAGATCTCAAAGAATCTTTTGTGCCAAAGAAAGGCCGATTAATCCCTCTATCTCCACAGGAACAAGAAGAAGTCAGTGCGTTCATTGATGATCAACTCCAAAAGGGATATATCCGCCGCTCTACATCCCCACAGACATCCCCTGTGTTCTTCGTTCCAAAGAAAGATGGAAAGAAGCACATGGTACAGGACTACCGATATCTCAATGAACACACAGTGAAAAACAATTACCCGCTACCTCTGATTTCCCAATTGGTCGATAAGCTAAAAGGAGCTAAACTATTTACCAAGATGGATCTCAGATGGGGTTATAACAATATCCGAATCAAAGAAGGCGATGAATGGAAAGCCGCTTTCGTTTGCCACAGAGGATCTTTCGAACCACTAGTTATGTATTTTGGTCTCTGCAACTCCCCAGCAACCTTCCAAACATGATGAACAAATTATTTGCAGATATGGAAGATGCTGTAGTTGTTTACATCGATGACATCTTGATCTTTACAAAGACAGATGACATAAAGGGACATGCCAAAATAGTTCTCAAAGTCCTCTCACGTTTAGAAGAGAATGATCTATTCGTCAAACCGGAAAAATGGGCCATTCACACCAAAGAAGTCAATTCTACGACAATAACTCCAAGGTATCAAAATGGATGACGACAAAGTCAAGGCAAGCCACCGAATCTACCAACTCGACTACAGTCCTATGAAGTAGCTTTAGATTAGCAAACTTCTATCGCCGCTTTATTCAGGATTACGCGCAAGTTGCACGACCCCTGAATGATCTCACCAAGAAAGACACTTCTTTCTCATGGAAGGAACCACAACAAGAAGTGTTTGACACGCTAAAAAGGAAATTCCCCACGGCTCCCATTCTTGCATTCCCAGACAATGACAAGAAATTCCGCCTAGAAACCGGTGCATCTAATTTTGCAACTGGTGCCGTTCTATCTATAGAACAAGATAGCATATGGCATCCTGTCGCATTCTCATCACACTCCATGTCACCAGAAGAACGTAACTACCCAATTGCAGACAAGGAGATGCTGAGCGTTATCCGAAGTCTAGAACAATAGAGACATTACCTAGAAGGTGCAAAACAGGAATTTGAAATTTGGAATGATCATGCAAACCTTCAATGGTTTATGCAACAGCAAGATCTAAACAGACGACAAGCCAGATGGTCACAGTACCTCTCTCGTTTCAATTTCAAATGGATCCATAAAGCCGGATCACAAATGGAAAAAGCCGATGATCTCTCTCAAAGAGAAGATCATGCAAAAGGAATTGAAGATGACAATAAGCAAGTCTTAGTCATCCCTCCAGAATGAATAGCCGCTACATCAGTGCACATAACCACAGATAATGACGGCATTCTAGAAAAAATAAAGAAAGCAACATGGAAAGTTCGCGAATCAGAAGCCATTAAGCTTTGTAAGCAACATGGCATCTGCACAGAAAAGGACGAACTTCTCTATGACAAGAAAAATCGGATCTTCGTGCCGAATGACCAGGATCTTCGCATGGAAATTATACGCCTACATCATGACATTCCTGTAGCTGAACATCCAGGAATAGATCGAACCCTAGAACTGCTACAGCATAGCTATACCTGGCCTGGAATGCCCACACTTGTCAAAGATTACGTATCTCGTTGCGATAGATGCGCATGTTTCAAACGCATCAATACTGCACCTGCTGGAAAGCTACTACCATTGGAAATTCCGGATCTTCCATGGGAACATATCAGTGCAGATTTTATGACAGACTTCCCAGAATCAAATGGATTTGACTCAATCCTAGTGGTTGTTGATCGATTCTCCAAAGAAGTTGAATTTATCCCCTGTACTAAATCTGTCAATGCCCTACAAACAGCTAGACTGTATCTCACACACGTATGGAAGCATCACGGACTTCCCAAAACAATAGTTTCGGACCAAGGTCCGCAATTTGCATCACAAGTCATGAAGGACTTATGCAAACGCCTTGGCATTACGCCTAAACTCTCTACCGCACGTCATCTGCAAACAGATGGACAAACGGAACGTATGAATAGAGATCTACAACAATATCTCCGACTATTCACCGCTGAAAAACAACACGAATGGTCAGAATGGTTACCCATTGCGCAATTCTCATATAACTCGAAAAAGCAAACCTCTACACAGAAAACCCCATTTAGCATTACCCACACATATGAACCAAAAATAGGAATAGAAAATCACATGACTAAAGCACCCGCTGCTTCTTTACTCGCTGATGAAATCGAACAAACCCTAAAAGAAACAAAAGAAAATCTAGAAAAAGCACAAAAACATATGAAAATCCAAGCAGATAAACATAGATCAGAAGCTCCACAATACAAAGTAGGAGACAAGGTTTGGCTAAGCACAGACAGCCTAAAACTCCCACGACCTTCAAAGAAGCTCTCGGAGAAATGGCTAGGCCCATATGAAATTATTAGCTTCAAAGGAAGCAATGCAATTGAACTCCGACTCTCACACACCATGAGAGTGCACAACATGTTCAATATAGCCAAAGTCAAATCTTACAAGGAACGATTACCCGGACGGAAAGCTGACAAACCAGGGCCAGTGCTAGTCACTGAAGATCGAGATGATGAATACGAAGTTGACTACATAGTAGACTCCAGATTGAGAGGAAAACGACTCGAATTCCTAATTCACTAGAAAGGTTACGACGAGACGGATAGAACGTGGGAACCCCGATCAAATCTCGCTAATGCGCCGGACGCAATAAAGGAATTCTATAAAAAGAATCCATCGGCTCCCCGCCTGCTCCGCATGACTCAGGTTGATTTCGAAAAGCTATTCAAACCTTATGAAAACTTCACAGCAACTGCTGCGGAAGACAGCTTATATAATCATCATGAAGCAGTATAAAAGACTCGCTGTTTCAGCCTGAACAAACCAGAATTCGCCTCTCCTCCCAGTCATTAGTCGAGCTTCACTCCTAATACCTCTTCAAGCAACTTCAATCACCACCTCTACATCCCCACCACCACCCTTCATGTCTGCCTTCCCCAACTCCTTCACCCAGTTCCACGCCAATGCCATCATCGACGATTACCTTGCCAACCACACAAATGTCGGCAATATCGACACACCAGCTCGCCCCACTCCCCTGGCACCCATACCGTGGTCATGGATTGACTTCGGTCTCCTAATCACATATATGGTGTCGATATTCGCTCTCTGTGTTGTTCTGATCGAGAACAGCACATTATTCGTCATAGGCATCTTTACCCTAGGGAGTATCATCTCCTTATCCTTCGCGCTTATGACATTATACTACGTGCATGGCGCAATCTGGGATGGCAAGGGTATAACCCTAGAAATAATGCGCGACAACACTAATGGTCACAATACTTTCAAGGGATTCAGCATTACAATGCCCGACAAGTACCTGATCGAGCAAGAGGGTTACAACTACGGAGTCTACTCTTGCGACTTCAGAGCCAGAGAAAAAGAGCAACGCGATGCTCTTATGGAACGTACTCTCCCCACTCGACAGAAGAATGAGGCAGAGGCTGAAAACATCAATGCCTGGACTGGCTTCCCAACATGGAGCGAAGCTGGAGATGCTGCAGATGATGAAAACAGTAATGACAATGCCACCATTCATAGTGATACCAATCTCACTACTGCCAACAGCTTCATAGCAGTTTATAATTTCGAGGCATAACGAAGAAAGGTCGTGATTGCCTGGAATGCAATCCATAGAGAGGGGGTAGTGTTACAAACGGTACATTTCTTACCTTTCTTATCCTACACTTTTACTTACTTCACTACGCTTTCACTTGACTTAGCTTTACTTTTGGACTTAGTCGAATATCTTGTACAATAGTCATGTGACTTGATCACGTGACCTGATCACCTGACACTTGTCACGTGACACGGACCATCTTTTCGCTTACTCATATATGCTTACTCTTGATTACTCATTCTTGATTACTTTTCTTACTAAGATTGCTGCGCCGCAGTCAATCCTTACTCATCATTTCTATTGTTCTTACTCAGCTTACTGTGCAAGGCTATGCTTGCTGCGCATTGCTGTACACTCTACTTTTGCTATTGGCTAGTAGTTAAGGTTCATACCAAATAGGTACAAACACACCAATAGTATATAAACCAGGAGTCTGAAGGGCGTCCCCCTCAGTCTTGTTCTCCTGGAGTTCTCCTCATCAGCTCTCCACTTGCCTGACTACCTTATTGTTCTGACTCAAGCACTTCAGCACTCTAGGTGAGTTGTTGAGTGTTTCAATGAGGAGAACTCCAGGAGAACCAGACTGAGGGGGACGCCCTTCAGACTTCTAGTTTATATACTATTGGTGTGTTTGTACCTATTTGGTATGAACCTTGACTACTAGCCAATAGCAAAAGTACACCGTACAGCAATGCATAGCCTTGTGCAGTAAGCTGAGTAAGAACAATAGAAATGATGAGTAATGATTGACTGTGGCGCAGCAATCTTAGTAAGAAAGGTAATCAAGAATGAGTAATCAAGAGTAAGCATATATGAGTAAGCAGAAAGATAGTTCATGTCACATGACAAGTGTCAGGTGATCAGGTCACGTGATTAAATCATGTGACTATTGTACAATATATTTGACTACTATTGTACAATATATTTGACTAAGTCCAAAAGTAAAGCTAAGTCAAGTGAAAGCATAGACAAGTAAGTAAAAGTGTAGGATAAGAAAGGTAAGAAATGTACCGTTTGTAACAAGCGGTAATGAATTTCCTTTTTAGCGTGTCGAACGCTTCTTGTTGCATTCTCTCATGGATGAATGGAAAATCATCCAGATTTGCACTCCTAACACTAGAAGCGTGTAAAAGAAATGCTGACACTCTAGTAGAAAGACCTCCAATTGCCCTAGGAGACATTGCATGGCTAGCCTTAGACAAATTAGAAGCCAAGGTCTGAGGCTTTTTCCAGATAGAAGTCCTTGCATACGAAAGTTTGAAGAAGCTAGAAACTCTCAAACAAGATACCATGGACATGCACTCGTTCGCACAGCTCTTCATCATCCTCTTCTAGGAATCAGGAATCTCCGAAGAGCATGGCCTAACAATACTAAGAAAGGCAGTTGATTTCTGCATTTATCAACAACAAGCCCTAAATATGACCCGTGCCAATACCATGCAAGAACTCCTAAATGATTATGTGACTATTGGAAGAGAATATGAGCAAATGAGATTAGAACAATCCACAGGAAACCCATTCTGAGCCTATTCTGGGAACACGTCACACCAGAATAACTCTTGTCCGCTACCTCAGCCAAGGTTTACCGAGTATGGAATACAACCAGGTTGAGGCACACCTATGAATATTAGTGCTATAAACAAATCTTCCTTGAGGGGCAAATGCTATAATTGTCTTGGGCCACATCTCGCACGTGATTGCAAATGACCCTGTAACAAGACTGAAGTCAATCTATGACCATGGAACAGGCGCCAAGTGCGCAGAGGGTGCTGGTGTGTTCATATGGGCAGCATTATGGTTATTGGTGAGGTAGTCATCAATGATGGCATTGGCATGGAATTGGGTAAATGAGTTGGGGAAGGCAGACATGGATGGTGGTGGTGGGGTATAGGAGGTGGGAGTTGGTTGGATATAGCTAGGAGTAGAGCTCGACTAGTGCCTGTTACAAATGGTACATTTCTTACCTTTCTTATCCTACACTTTTACTTACTTCACTATGCTTTCACTTGACTCAGCTTTACTTTTGGACTTAGTCGAATATCTTGTACAATAGTCACGTGACTTGATCACATGACCTGATCACCTGACACTTGTCATGTGACACGGACTATCCTTCTGCTTACTCATATATGCTTACTCTTGCTTACTCATTCTTGATTACTTTTCTTACTAAGATTGCTGTGCCGCAATCAATCCTTACTCATCATTTCTATTGTTCTTACTCAGTTTACTGCGCAAGGCTATGCTTGCTGCGCATTGCTGTATGCTCTACTTTTGCTATTGGCTAGTAGTTAAGGTTCATACCAAATAGGTACAAACATACCAATAGTATATAAACCAGGAGTCTGAAGGGCGTCCCCCTCAGTCTTGTTCTCCTGGAGTTCTCCTCATCAGCTCTCCACTTGCCTGACTACCTCTATTGTTCTGACACAAGCACTTCAGCGCTCTAGGTGAGTTGTTGAGTGTTTCATTAGAACAAGACTGTACTAACTTTCCCCTTGCAGATTAGCTACCTGCAAGCTGAACCACTTGATCTTGAAACTTGAACCAACCACTTGAACTAGCAAAGAGTAAGGACCTCCCTTTAGATAAGGTTAAGGACGACAACTGACAGAGGCTCACCATTAGTGTTCCGCAACACATACCCACCAGTCCACACTAATATCACTTACCCCGGTTACGATATCTCTGAAACCTACGACCCCATCACCGGACATCTCAGAGATTGGATCCAGGATCCCAACAATCAAGAAATCATCCCACAGCCCGACACTCCTCTCTCCCGCTCTCCCAGCCCTGCTCGTGGGAGCGTCGGCCCCTATTCCCGCTTTGACCCCGCTGACCTCCTCGGTCGTCTCAATCTCCTTGTAAGGATTCCTTTACCCACTAGAGACCCAAGGCCTAACCAACCCTGCCAGAACCCTCTCGACCCCGAAGTCGAGACTCATATTAGAGAACATAGGGATAGATTTGATCCCTTCTATCCCTTCCAACAGCCACCCCCCGAACTCGCCGAACCCGTTGACTGGGCTCCCCTAGGCCCCAGATTCCAACCGGCCACCTTTGAACCGGTTTCCCAGTTTTCGATCCAAAGTAGGATCCGTTTCCTTATACATTATTTCCAACACGTCTCACCACACACTCCACCAGATCAACATTGGGCTTTATCTCGACGTTTTCTCAGGGCCACACCAGAGGAGATTATTGGCGAAGGATCTGCTCTTCCAAATTGCCAATCGGGAACTGACCTACCATCAGAACGGGGTCAGACTACAGAGAAGAGGAAGAAGCGTAAGGTACATAGAAAAGACACTGCCTACAAAAGTACTACTCCTCGCTCTCGCCTCGCTACTTGTGCAATTAGGATTAGGATACTGGTACCTCCCCTACGCCCTTACGGCCATCTACCTTATCTCAACAGTTCCTGTGAAATAGTCTATACTACATTTGCAATATACCCTGTAGCCCCTGAACAAGAAGCAGAACAAGAGTCAGAAGAAGAAGAGGAAGAACCTATTCCAGTCAGAGTCAGACCTCCCACCCCAGCCAATCAAACAAATATTTCCTCTCCTCACTCTCAAAGAGAAGAATCAGAAGTGTCAGATCATTCGTATTTCCCTGCTCCACAAAATTTACCCCGTATAAACCAATTTTCCCGTTTACGGCATTTCTGTTGCCGATCACGCTGCACCTCCTCCTTACCAAAGAAGAAACCCTTCTGCCGAGTTACCCGCTCCTGAACCAGAAAACTAGTACACTGGACTGTGTAAACAGACATACCAAATTCACTAAAGAAAAACGTCAACGTTTTCAAGCCTCTATTACCAAACTCGCTCAACGAAAGCTCTCTAACGCATATCCAAAGGACTCTCCTTATTCTCGTTTACTCAAACAAGCCAGAAAACTCTCACGAAAACATAAATAAACATGTCTCACGGAACCAATGTACAGGATCTCATTGACGCACTCAATGCGCTAACTTTAGAACAAACGAATGCTAATGCAGAAAGAAAGAAAGACGTAACCAAGAAGATTGCTGACCCAGGCTATTGGGATGGAAACCGCCCCGCCTTCCGCTTATGGTGGCTCCGAACCAAGCTATGGGCTGCTCAACAAACTTGGGACACAAATCAGCTCCGCACCGTAGCAATTCTCTCACGAATGAATGGAAAAGCATCCAGGTTCGCACTCTTAGCACTAGAATCATGTGAAAGGAACGCCGGAATTCCAGTGGGAACACCTCCAGTTATCCCAGGAGATGCCGCCTGGCTAACTATAGCTCAATTAGAAGCCAAAATCCGAGGCTTCTTCCAGATAGAGGTTCTAGCGCATGAAAGCTTGAAGAAGCTAGAAGTTCTCAAACAAGGATCCATGGATATCCATTCGTTCTCACAGCTCTTCATCATCCTTTTCCAAGAATCAGGAATCTCAGAAGAGCACGGTCAAACCATACTAAGAAAGGCAGTAGACTTCCGCATTTATCAACAACAAGCCCTAAATAACGCCCGGGCCAATACCATGCAAGAACTCCTAGATGACTACGTAAACATTGGAAAGGAATATGAAGGAATGAGATTAGAACGATCCACAGGAAATCAGTTCCAATCCTATTCTGGGAGCACTTCATACCAGAATAACTCACGCCCGGGTCCTCAGCCAAGGTTCACCGAATATGGAATACAACCAGGTCGAGGTGCACCCATGGATATCAGTGCTGCAAATAGAACTTCCTTAAGAGGCAAATGCTATAATTGTCTTGGTCCACACCTCGCACGCGATTGTAAACAACCCTCCACACGCTGCCGAAACTGTGGATGGTCACGAGGTGAACACAAGAACAATTGTAGGAACTACAAAGGAAAGAGCACACGCCAAGCTCGAACCTTGAACTCAGACCCTGAAGAATCTCATGATTCACAATTGGAATTCGACGAGATGAAAGTCTCCTTCCTTGAAACAGAGGAAGAAGGCAAGGGAAAAGCCAAAGCGATCTAGACAAACTGGGTGCCCAGGTCGCCAAAGCTAACAAGAAACAATCTAACAATAGTCTAACGGGGTCTCATTCAAGTGAGCTCAGCCGGGACTTGAAACCGGTGCTTAATTCCGTTAACACAATAGACAACAAAACCCCAGACCAAATCCGTATTCGTGGGAATGATTCCAGAGAAATTACCCTATCCATCAGCATAGCACCTATTAATGGCAAACAATTCACATCCGCAGAAGCCCTGCTGGACTCAGGTGCTAACACTATTTTCATCGACAAATCTTGGGCCAAGAAGCTCAAATTACCCCTTTCGCCTCTCAGGCACCAACTAGCGGTGTACAATGTCGACGGAAGTAGGAACTCCGCGGTGTACAATGTCGACGGAAGTATATCACACACTATGCAGAAATAATCATCGACTACCAAGGACATTGTGAGAAAACAACAGCTGAAGTAACCAATCTTGGAAAGAATCAGGTTATTCTAGGATACACATGGCTAAAGAACCATAATCCAGAAATAGATTGGTTACGAGGCAAAGTATCCATGACACGCTGTCCATGGACTTGTCAAGATCTCCAACAGAAATCTTCGTTCTCACGGCAGATAGAAGAACAAGAACGTGTGGCACTAAATCACGTCTACGCGCTCAAGAAAGAAACTCCCGAAAAGGATAAATTACCAGAGAAAACCCCGGAAGAACTTGTTCCCCAATTTTATCACAAGTTCATTCACCTTTTCAAGAAGAAAGAATCCGAGCGTATGCCCACACGTAAACCATGGGATCATGCCATAGATCTCAAAGAATCTTTTGTGCCAAAGAAAGGCCGATTGATCCCTCTATCTCCACAGGAACAAGAAGAAGTCAGTACATTCATTGACGATCAACTCCAAAAGGGATACATCCGCCGCTCTACATCCCCACAGACATCCCCTGTGTTCTTTGTTTCAAAGAAAGATGGAAAGAAGGGCATGGTACAGGATTACCGATATCTCAATGAACACACAGTGAAAAACAATTACCCGCTACCTCTGATTTCCCAATTGGTCGATAAGCTAAAAGGAGCTAAACTATTTACCAAGATGGATCTCAGATGGGGCTACAACAATATTCAAATCAAAGAAGGCGACGAATGGAAAGCCGCTTTCGTTTGCCACAGAGGATCTTTCGAACCACTAGTCATGTATTTTGGCCTCTGCAACTCCCCAGCAACCTTCCAAACAATGATGAACGAATTATTTGCAGATATGGAAGATGCCGTAGTTGTTTACATTGATGACATCTTGATCTTCACCAAGACAGATGACATAAAGGAACATGCCAAAATAGTCCTCAAAGTCCTCTCACGCCTAGAAGAGAATGACTTATTCGTCAAACCAGAAAAGTGCCACTTTCACACCAAAGAAGTTGAATTCCTGGGCATGACAATAACTGAAACACTCAACAACTCACCTAGAGTGCTGAAGTGCTTGTATCGGAACAATAGAGATAGTCAGGCAAGTGGAGAGCTGATGAGGAGAACTCCAGGAGAACAAGACTGAGGGGGACGCCCTTCAGACTCCTGGTTTATATACTATTGGTGTGTTTGTACCTATTTGGTATGAACCTTAACTACTAGCCAATAGCAAAAGTAGAGCGTACAGCAATACGCAGCAAGCACAGCCTTGCGCAGTAAGCTGAGTAAGAACAATAGAAATGATGAGTAAGGATTGACTGCGGCGCAGGATCTTAGTAAGAAAAGTAATCAAGAATGAGTAAGCAAGAGTAAGCATATATGAGTAAGCGGAAAGATGGTCCATGTCACGTGACAAGTGTCAGGTGATCAGGTCACGTGATGAAGTCACGTGACTATTGTACAAGATATTCGACTAAGTCCAAAAGTAAAGCTGAGTCAAGTGAAAGCGTAGTGAAGTAAGTAAAAGTGTAGGATAAGAAAGGTAAGAAATGTACCATTTGTAACAATAATTCCACAAGGTATCAAAATGGATGAGGACAAAGTCAAGGCAATTACCGAATGGCCCACTCCGACTACAGTCCGAGGAGTTAGAAGCTTCTTAGGATTAGCAAACTTCTATCGCCGCTTCATTCAGGATTACGTGCAAGTCGCACGACCCCTGAATGATCTCACCAAGAAAGACACTTCTTTCTCATGGAAGGAACCACAACAAGAAGTGTGAGACACGCTAAAAAGGAAATTCCCCACGGCTCCCATTCTTGCATTCCCAGACAATGACAAGAAATTCCGCCTAGAAACCGATGCATCTAATTTTGCAACTGGTGCCGTTCTATCAATAGAACAAGATGGCATATGGCATCCTGTCGCATTCTCATCACACTCCATGTCTCCAGAAGAACGTAACTACCCAATTGCAGACAAGGAGATGCTGAGCGTTATCCGAAGTCTAGAACAATGGAGACATTATCTAGAAGGTGCAAAACAGGAATTTGAAATTTGGAATGATCATGCAAACCTTCAATGGTTTATGCAACGGCAAGATCTAAACAGACGACAGGCCAGATGGTCACAGTACCTCTCTCGTTTCAATTTCAAATGGATCCATAAAGCCGGATCACAAATGGGAAAAGCTGATGCTCTCTCTCGAAGAGAAGATCATGCAAAAGGAATTGAAGATGACAATAAGCAAGTCTTAGTCATCCCTCCAGAACGAATAGCTGCTACATCAGTGCACATAGCCACAGATAATGACGACATTCTAGAAAAGATAAAGAAGGCAACATGGAAAGTTCGCGAATCAGAAGCCATTAAGCTTTGCAAGCAACATGGCATCTGCACAGAAAAGGACGAACTTCTCTATGACAAGAAAATCAGATCTTCGCATGGAAATTATACGCCTACATCATGACATTCCTGTAGCTGGACATCCAGGAATAGATCGAACCCTAGAACTGCTACAGCGTAGCTATACCTGGCCTGGAATGCCCACACTTGTCAAAGATTACGTATCTCGTTGCGATAGATGCGCACGTTTCAAACGCATCAATACTGCACCTGCTGGAAAGCTACTACCATTGGAAATTCCGGATCTTCCATGGGAACATATCAGTGCAGATTTTATGACAGACTTCCCAGAATCAAATGGATTTGACTCAATCCTAGTGGTTGTTGATCGATTCTCCAAAGAAGTTGAATTTATCCCCTGTACTAAATCTGTCAATGCCCTACAAACAGCTAGACTGTATCTCACACACGTATGGAAGCATCACGGACTTCCCAAAACAATAGTTTCGGACCAAGGTCCACAATTTGCATCACAAGTCATGAAGGACTTATGCAAACGCCTTGGTATTATGCCTAAACTCTCTACCGCACGTCATCCGCAAACAGATGGACAAACGGAACGTATGAATAGAGATCTACAACAATATCTCCGACTATTCACCGCTGAAAAACAACACGAATGGTCAGAATGGTTACCCATTGCACAATTCTCGTATAACTCGAAAAAGCAAACCTCTACACAGAAAACCCCATTTAGCATTACTCACACATATGAACCAAAAATAGGAGTAGAAAATCACACGACTAAAGCACCCACTGCTTCTTTACTTGCTGATGAAATCGAACAAACCCTAAAAGAAACAAAAGAAAATCTAGAAAAGGCACAAAAACATATGAAAATCCAAGCGGATAAAAATAGATCAGAAGCTCTGCAATACAAAGTAGGAGACAAGGTTTGGCTAAGCACAGATGGCCTAAAACTCCCACGACCTTCAAAGAAGCTCTCGGAGAAATGGCTAGACCCATATGAAATCATCACCTTCAAAGGAAGCAATGCAATTGAACTCCGACTCCCATGCACCATGAGAGTGCACAACGTGTTCAATATAGCCAAAGTCAAACCTTACAAGGAACGATTACCTGAACAGCCAGCTGCCAAACCAGGGCCAGTGCTAGTCACTGAAGATCGAGATGATGAATATGAAGTTGACTACATAGTAGACTCCAGATTGAGAGGAAAACGACTCGAATTCCTAATTCACTGGAAAGGATACGACGAGACGGATAGAACGTGAGAACCCCGATCAAACCTCGCTAACGCGCCGGACACAATAAAAGAATTCTATAAAAAGAATCCATCGGCTCCCCATCTGCTCCGTATGACTCAGGTCAATTTCAAAAAGCTGTTCAAACCTTACGAAAACTTCACAGCAACTGCTGCAGAAGACAGCTTATATAATTATCATGAAGCAGTATAAAAGACTCGCTGTTTCAGCCTGAACAGACCAGAATTCGCCTCTCCTCCCAGTCATTAGTCGAGCCTTGCTCCTAATACCTCTTCAAGCAACTTCACTCACCACCTCCACAACCCCACCACCACCCTTCATGTCTGCATTCCCCAACTCCTTCACCCAATTCCACGCTAACACAATCATCGACGACTATCTTGCCAACCACGCCAACGTCGGCAACATCGACACACCAGCTCGCCCCACTCCCCTGGCACCCGTACCGTGGTCATGGATAGACTTCGGTCTCCTGATCACCTATATGGTGTCGATCTTTACGCTCTGTGTCGTTCTCCTCGAGAACAGCACATTATTCATTTTAGGCATCTTTACCCTTGGGAGTATAACCGCCTTCTTCTTCGGGCTTATGGTTTGGTCATACGTGCATGGCTTCATCCAGGACGGCAAGGGGATAACATTAGAAATAATGCGCGACACCACTAATGGTCACAACACGTTCAAAGGATTTAGCATCACGATGCCAGACAAGTACTGGATCGAACAAGAAGGATACAGCTATGAAGTCTACTCTCGTGACTTCAGAGCTAGGGAAAAAGAGCAGCATGACGCTCTAATGGAAAGAACCTTACCAGTCCGCCAAAAGAATGAGGCAGAGGCAGCAGCTAATGACCTCAACGGCTGGTTTGGATTTCATCCAACATGGAGTGAAGCTGGAGATGCTGAAGAAAATGGTAATGACAACGCTACTGTTCATAGTGATAACAATCTCACTACTGCCAACAGCTTCATAGCAGTATACAATTTCGAGGCATAACGAAGAAAGGTCGTGATTGCCTGGAATGCAATCCATAGAGAGGGGGTAGTGTTACAAATGGTACATTTCTTACCTTTCTTATCCTACACTTTTACTTACTTCACTACGCTTTCACTTGACTCAGCTTTACTTTTGGACTTAGTCGAATATCTTGTACAATAGTCACGTGACTTCATCACGTGACCTGATCACCTGACACTTGTCACGTGACACGGACCATCCTTCCGCTTACTCATATATGCTTACTCTTGCTTACTCATTCTTGATTACTTTTCTTACTAAGATTGCTGAACAACTCACCTAGAGCGCTGAAGTGCTTGTATCGGAACAATAGAGGTAGTCAGGCAAGTGGAGAGCTGATGAGGAGAACTCCAGGAGAACAAGACTGAGGGGGACGCCCTTCAGACTCCTGGTTTATATACTATTGGTGTGTTTGTAGCTATTTGTTATGAACCTTAACTACTAGCCAATAGCGTAAGTAGAGCATACAGCAATGCGCAGCAAGCATAGCCTTGCGCAGTAAGCTGAGTAAGAACAATAGAAATGATGAGTAAGGATTGACTGCGGCGCAGAAATCTTAGTAAGAAAAGTAATCAAGAATGAGTAAGCAAGAGTAAGCATATATGAGTAAGCGGAAGGATGGTCTGTGTCACGTGACAAGTGTCAGGTGATCAGGTCACGTGATCAAGTCACGTGACTATTGTACAAGATATTCGACTAAGTCCAAAAGTAAGGCTGGGTCAAGTGAAAGCGTAGTGAAGTAAGTAAAAGTGTAGGATAAGAAAGGTAAGAAATGTACCATTTGTAACACTACCCCCTCTCTATGGATTGCATTCCAGGCAATCATGACCTTTCTTCGTTATGCCTCGAAATTGTAGACTGCTATGAAGCTGTTGGCAGTAGTGAGATTGGTGTCACTATGAACAGTGGCATTGTCATTACCATTGTCTTCATCTGCAGCATCTCCAGCTTCGCTCCATACTGCTCTGAAGTCGCGAGAGTAGACTTTGTAGTTGTAACTCTCTTGCTCGATCAGGTACTTGTCGGGCATTGTAATGCTGAATCCCTTGAAAGTATTGCGACCATTAGTGTTGTCGCACATTATTTCTAGGGTTATACCCTTGCCATCCCAGATTGCGCCATGCACGTAGTATAATGTCATAAGCGCGAAGGATAAGGAGATGATACTCCCTAGGGTAATTATGCCTATGACGAATAATATGCTGTTCTCGATCAGAACAACACAGAGAGCGAATATCGACACCATATATGTGATTAGGAGACCGAAGTCAATCCATGACCACGGTATGGGTGCCAGGGGAGTGGGGCGAGCTGGTGTGTCGATATTGCCGACGTTTGCGTGGTTGGCAAGGTAATCGTCGATGATGGCATTGGCGTGGAACTGGGTGAAGGAGTTGGGGAAGGCAGACATGAAGGGTGGTGGTGGGGATGTAGAGGTGGTGATTGAAGTTGCTTGAAGAGGTATTAGGAGTGAAGCTCGACTAATGACTGGGAGGAGAGGCGAATTCTGGTTTGTTCAGGCTGAAACAGCGAGTCTTTTATACTGCTTCATGATGATTATATAAGCTGTCTTCCGCAGCAGTTGCTGTGAAGTTTTCATAAGGTTTGAACAGCTTTTCGAAATCAACCTGAGTCATGCGGAGCAGGCGGGGAGCCGATGGATTCTTTTTATAGAATTCCTTTATTGCGTCCGGCGCATTAGCGAGATTTGATCGGGGTTCCCACGTTCTATCCGTCTCGTCGTAACCTTTCCAGTGAATTAGGAATTCGAGTCGTTTTCCTCTCAATCTGGAGTCTACTATGTAGTCAACTTCGTATTCATCCTCTCGATCTTCAGTGACTAGCACTGGCCCTGGTTTGTCAGCTTTCTGTCCGGGTAATCGTTCCTTGTAAGATTTGACTTTGGCTATATTGAACACGTTGTGCACTCTCATGGTGTGTGAGAGTCGGAGTTCAATTGCATTGCTTCCTTTGAAGCTAATAATTTCATATGGGCCTAGCCATTTCTCCGAGAGCTTCTTTGAAGGTCGTGGGAGTTTTAGGCTGTCTGTGCTTAGCCAAACCTTGTCTCCTACTTTGTATTGCGGAGCTTCTGATCTATGTTTATCTGCTTGGATTTTCATATGTTTTTGTGCTTTTTCTAGATTTTCTTTTGTTTCTTTTAGGGTTTGTTCGATTTCATCAGCGAGTAAAGAAGCAGCGGGTGCTTTAGTCATGTGATTTTCTATTCCTATTTTTGGTTCATATGTGTGGGTAATGCTAAATGGGGTTTTCTGTGTAGAGGTTTGCTTTTTCGAGTTATATGAGAATTGCGCAATGGGTAACCATTCTGACCATTCGTGTTGTTTTTCAGCGGTGAATAGTCGGAGATATTGTTGTAGATCTCTATTCATACGTTCCGTTTGTCCATCTGTTTGCAGATGACGTGCGGTAGAGAGTTTAGGCGTAATGCCAAGGCGTTTGCATAAGTCCTTCATGACTTGTGATGCAAATTGCGGACCTTGGTCCGAAACTATTGTTTTGGGAAGTCCGTGATGCTTCCATACGTGTGTGAGATACAGTCTAGCTGTTTGTAGGGCATTGACAGATTTAGTACAGGGGATAAATTCAACTTCTTTGGAGAATCGATCAACAACCACTAGGATTGAGTCAAATCCATTTGATTCTGGGAAGTCTGTCATAAAATCTGCACTGATATGTTCCCATGGAAGATCCGGAATTTCCAATGGTAGTAGCTTTCCAGCAGGTGCAGTATTGATGCGTTTGAAACATGCGCATCTATCGCAACGAGATACGTAATCTTTGACAAGTGTGGGCATTCCAGGCCAGGTATAGCTATGCTGTAGCAGTTCTAGGGTTCGATCTATTCCTGGATGTTCAGCTACAGGAATGTCATGATGTAGGCGTATAATTTCCATGCGAAGATCCTGGTCATTCGGCACGAAGATCCGATTTTTCTTGTCATAGAGAAGTTCGTCCTTTTCTGTGCAGATGCCATGTTGCTTACAAAGCTTAATGGCTTCTGATTCGCGAACTTTCCATGTTGCTTTCTTTATTTTTTCTAGAATGCCGTCATTATCTGTGGTTATGTGCACTGATGTAGCGGCTATTCATTCTGGAGGGATGACTAAGACTTGCTTATTGTCATCTTCAATTCCTTTTGCATGATCTTCTCTTTGAGAGAGATCATCGGCTTTTTCCATTTGTGATCCGGCTTTATGGATCCATTTGAAATTGAAACGAGAGAGGTACTGTGACCATCTGGCTTGTCGTCTGTTTAGATCTTGCTGTTGCATAAACCATTGAAGGTTTGCATGATCATTCCAAATTTCAAATTCCTGTTTTGCACCTTCTAGGTAATGTCTCTATTGTTCTAGACTTCGGATAACGCTCAGCATCTCCTTGTCTGCAATTGGGTAGTTACGTTCTTCTGGTGACATGGAGTGTGATGAGAATGCGACAGGATGCCATATGCTATCTTGTTCTATAGATAGAACGGCACCAGTTGCAAAATTAGATGCACCGGTTTCTAGGCGGAATTTCTTGTCATTGTCTGGGAATGCAAGAATGGGAGCCGTGGGGAATTTCCTTTTTAGCGTGTCAAACACTTCTTGTTGTGGTTCCTTCCATGAGAAAGAAGTGTCTTTCTTGGTGAGATCATTCAGGGGTCGTGCAACTTGCGCGTAATCCTGAATAAAGCGGCGATAGAAGTTTGCTAATCCTACGAAGCTTCTAACTCCGTGGACTGTAGTCAGAGTTGGCCATTCGGTAATTGCATTGACTTTGTCATCATCCATTTTGATACCTTGTGGAGTTATTGTCATGCCCAGGAATTCAACTTCTTTGGTATGAAAGTGACACTTTTCCGGTTTGACGAATAGGTCATTCTCTTCTAGGCGTGAGAGGACTTTGAGGACTATTTTGGCATGTTCTTTTATGTCATCTGTCTTTGTAAAGATCAAGATGTCATCAATATAGACAACTACGGCATCTTCCATATCTGCAAATAATTCGTTCATCATTGTTTGGAAGGTTGCTGGGGAGTTGCAGAGGCCAAAATACATGACTAGTGGTTCGAAAGATCCTCTGTGACAAACGAAAGCAGCTTTCCATTCGTCGCCTTCTTTGATTCAAATATTGTTGTAGCCCCATCTGAGATCCATCTTGGTGAATAGTTTAGCTCCTTTTAGCTTATCGACCAATTGGGAAATTAGGGGTAACGGGTAATTGTTTTTCACTGTGTGTTCATTGAGATATCTGTAATCCTGTACCATGCGCTTCTTTCCATCTTTCTTTGGAACAAAGAATACAGGGGATGTCTGTGGCGATGTAGAGTGGTGAATGTATCCCTTTTGGAGTTGATTGTCAATGAATGCACTGACTTCTTCTTGTTCCTGTGGAGATAGAGGGATCAATCGGCCTTTCTTTGGCACAAAAGATTCTTTGAGATCTATGGCATGATCCCATGGTTTACGTGTGGGCATACGCTCGGATTCTTTCTTCTTGAAAAGATGAATGAACTTGTGATAGAATTGGGGAACAAGTTCTTCTGGGGTTTTCTCTGGTGGCTTACCCTTTTCAGGAGTTTCCTTCTTGAGCACGTAAACATGATTTAATGCCACACGTTCTTGTTCTTCTATCTGCCGTGAGAATGAAGATTTCTGTTGGAGGTTTTGACAAGTCCATGGACAGCGTATCATAGATACTTTGCCTCGTGACCAATCTATTTCTGGATTATGGTTCTTTAGCCATGTGTATCCTAGAATAATCTGATTCTTTCCGAGATTGGTTACTTTGGCTGTGGTCTTCTCACGATGTCCTTGGTAGTCAATGATTATTTCTGCATAGTGTGTGATGTCTCCTGTGGAGTTTCTACTTCCATCAACATTGTACACTGCTAATTGGTGCCTGAGAGGCGAAAGAGGTAATTTGAGCTTCTTGGCTCAAGATTTGTCGATGAAAATTGTGTTAGCACCTGAATCCAGCAGGGCTTCTGCGGATGTGAACTGTTTGCCATTAATAAGTGCTATGCTGATGGATAGGGTAATCTCTCTGGAATTGTTCCCACGAATATGGATTTGGTCTGGGATTTTGTTGTCTATTGTGTTAACGGAATTAAGCACCGGTTTCAAGTCCCGGCCAAGCTCACTTGAATGAGACCCCGTTAGACTATTGTTAGATTGTTTCTTGTCAGCTTTGGCGATCTGGACACCCAGTTTGTCTAGATCGCTTTGGCTTTTCCCTTGCCTTCTTCCTCTGTTTCAAGGAAGGAGGCCTTCATCTCGTCAAATTTCAATTGTGAATCGTGAGATCCTTCAGGGTCTGAGTTCAAGGTTTGAGCTTGGCATGTGCTTTTTCCTTTGTAGTTCCTATAATTGTTCTTGTGTTCACCTCATGACCATCCACAGTTTCGGCAGCATGTGGAGGATCGTTTACAATCACGTGCGAGGTGTGGACCAAGACAATTATAGCATTTGCCTCTTAAGGAAGTTCCGTTCGTGGCACCAATATCCATGGATGTGCCTCGACCTGGTTGTATTCCATATTCGGTGAACCTTGGCTGAGGTGGCGGACATGAGTTATTCTGGTATGAAGTGCTCCCAGAATAGGATTGGAACGGATTTCCTGTGGATCATTCTAATCTCATTCTTTTGTATTCCTTTCCAATGTTTACGTAGTCATTTAGGAGTTCTTGCACGATGTTGGCCCGGGTCATATTTAGGGCTTGTTGTTGATAAATGCGGAAGTCAACTACCTTTCTTAGTATGGTTAGACCGTGCTCTTCTGAGATTCCTGATTCTTGAAAAAGGATGATGAAGTACTGTGAGAACGAATGGATATCCATGGATCCTTGTTTGAGAACTTCTAGCTTCTTCAAACTTTCGTGCGCTAGGACCTCTATCTGGAAGAAGCCTCGGACTTTGGCTTCTAATCCGTCTAAAGTTAGCCAGGTGGCATCTCCTGGGATAACCGGAGATGTTCCTACTGGAATTCCGGCATTCCTTTCACATGCTTCTAGTGTTAGAAGTGCGAACCTGGATGCTTTTCCATTCATCCGTGAGAGGATTGCCATGGTGTGGAGTTGATTTGTGTCCCAAGTTTGTTGAGCAGCCCATAGCTTGGTTCGGAGCCACCATAGGCAGAAGGCGGGGCGGTTTCCATCCCAATAGCCTGGGTCAGCAATCTTCTTGGTAACATCTTTCTTTCTTTCCTCATTAGTATGCGTTTGTTCTAAAGTTAGCGCATTAAGCGCGTCAATGAGATCTTGTACATCCGCTCGGTGAGACATGTTTATTTATGTTTTCGTGAGAGTTTTCTGGCTTGTTTAAGCAATCGAGAATAAGGAGAGTCCTTTGGATATGTGTTAGAGAGCTTTCGTTGAGCAAGTTTGGTAATAGAAGATTGAAAACGTTGATGTTTTTCTTTAGTAAATTTGGTATGCCTGTTTATATAGTCCAGTGTGCTAGTTCTCTGGTTCAGGGGCAGGTAACTCGGCAGAAGGGTTTCTTCTCTGGTAAGGAGGAGGTGCGGTGTGATCGGCAACAGAGATGCCATAAACAGAAAATTGGTTTATGCGGGGTAAATTTTGTGGAGCAGGGAAATACGAATGATCTGACACTTCTGATTCTTCTCTTTGAGAATGAGGGGGGGAAATATTTGTTTGATTGGCTGGGGTGGGAGGTCTGACTCTGACTGGAATAGGTTCTTCCTCTTCTTCTTCTTCTTCTTCTGACTCTTGTTCTACTTCTTGTTTAGGGACAATAGGATGGATTTTGAAAACAGTATAGGTATATTCAATTGAACCACAGAGGTCTCCTGAGACTACTTTGTGGCCTAAGAGTAGGTAAACCCCTATGAGGAGGTAGGAGAGGTACCAATAATCTAATCCTAGTTGCAGTGCGAGAGAGGCGAGAGCGAGGAGTAGTACTCTTGTAGGTATGGTCTTTTCTATGTACCCTTCTCTTCTTTTTATTCTCTCTAGGCAGACTCCGTTCTGGTGGTACGCTAACTCTCTGTCCGCGATCCGGAAGGATAGATCCTTCACCAGTAATCTCGTCTGCTGTTGCTCGTAGAAAACGTCGAGATAACTTCCAACGCAGATCTGGTGGAGTTTGTGGTGAGACGTGTTGGAAATAATGCATAAGGAACCTGATCCTACTTTGGGTCGAGAACTGGGGAACTGGCTCGAAGACGGCCGGTTGGAATCTAGGTCCTAGTGGGGACCAGTCAACTGGCTCGGCAAGTTCGGGGAGCGGTTGTTGGAATGGGTAGAAGGGATCAAATCTGTCCCTGTATTCTCTGATATGATTCTCGACTTTGGGGTTGAGAGGGTTCTGATGGGGTTGGTTAGACCTTGGGTCTCTAGTAGGTAGAGAGATTCTTACAAGGAGTTGGAGGCGACCGAGTAAGTCAGCAGGGTCAAAACAGGAGTAGGGGCCAATGCTCCCACGGGCAGGACTAAGAGAGCAGAAGAGGGGAGTGTCAGGTTGTGGGATGATTTCTTGATCGTTGGGATCCTGGATCCCTTCTCTAAGATGACCGGTGACGGGATCGTAGACCTCGAAGATGTCGTATGTGGGATAGGTGATTGATGGCACTAGAGGTAAGCCTTGTCAGATGTTGCCCTTGACCTTATCTAAAGGAAGGTTCTTACTGTTTACTATTTCAAGTACTTGCTTCAAGGTTTCAAGATCGAGTAGTTCGGCTTGCAGGTAGCTAATCTGCAAGGGGAGTGTTAGTACAGTCTTGTTCTAATGAAACACTCAACAACTCACCTAGAGCACTGAAGTGCTTGAGTCAGAACAATAAGGTAGTCAGGCAAGTGGAGAGCTGATGAGGAGAACTCCAGGAGAACAAGACTGAGGGGGATGCCCTTCAGACTCCTGGTTTATATACTATTGGTGTGTTTGTACCTATTTGGTATGAACCTTAACTACTAGCCAATAGCAAAAGTAGAGTGTACAGCAATGCGCAGCAAGCATAGCCTTGCGCAGCAAGCATAGCCTTGCGCAGTAAGCTGAGTAAGAACAATAGAAATGATGAGTAAGGATTGACTGTGGCACAGCAGTCTTAGTAAGAAAAGTAATCAAGAATGAGTAATCAAGAGTAAACATATATGAGTAAGCGAAAAGATGGTCCGGATCACATGACAAGTGTCAGGTGATCAGGTCACGTGATCAAGTCACGTGACTATTGTACAAGATATTTGACTAAGTCCACAAGTAAAGCTTAAGTCAAGTGAAAGCATAGTCAAGTAAGTAAAAGTGTAGGATAAGAAAGGTAAGAAATGTACCATTTGTAACATTAAGCATGGGGGAGTGTTAAACATACTCATATTTAGTTATATGTGAGACAGTAGTTTATCTTATCGAGTGTACACTACTTAGTTCATACTCAGCTCATCTGAGTTAATACAGCTCTTTTACTGCTACCATTTCTGTGAACACCAAGCCTCAAAGCTAAGTAAGTAAACAGCTTCCTCTGCGTAGTCCAGTACTATGGTAGTAGGGGCTTTGTCCCCTCTACCAAGCTGTTATTTCAACATATTTGGCATCGAGGAATTCATGTGCTGGCATCATGCCTCCATGTACATCACTGCCAGCAACTAGCAATGGAATATGGGGCATGTTGCTTGCACAGAGTGGAGCATATAGTTCATTCTCTGGGCTGGCTTTAATGTTGGGGTCATTTGAGAGGCACAGCCAGGTATCCTTCAGATGTACAACTTGTTTGCGACTCCATGAATTTTCGGACAATTGAGATTCTTCTTGGCTGAGATAGACAGGAATATTGTGAGTAAAGCACCTGAGAAAAGAGTAATGGGGCATTAGGGGGAAAGGACTACATTCATGGTTTCTCCCAGTCAGCCCAAGGAGATCACATTTGAAAAGCTTGGTTTCCTTGTCTTGAACATCTAACTTCTCTCTGAGACATTGGTTCGAGTCTCGGGAGAGTTTAGATGGCATATTGTATCCTTCTCCCGAAAGATGCAATGATGTTGGGAAGTTAGTGGAAATTGAACACTCCATTGATGATGGTCCCAGCATTGCTCAACTAACTTGAATGTGTATATTTTTCATTCTAATCTGCGCTGTGGAGGTGGACAATGTGGTGAAGTTGGAGATCCACAGCAAGCCACTTCATGCGTTGGTGTCCGGCCAAAACGTGTTTTGGTCACGTGACACTGCTGTGTTTCTAGGAGTGATCAGACTGTATGATATCCATTAGGTTCAATACAATACCTCAATTTCTGACTGGTGATACGACCCACTGGCAAATGCCCTGTCAGAGAGCAAGACCCTACTGAAAACGTTGCACAATGATGGCACCGGTTGCACAAAAGGGGTTCAAAACTTGACCATCGGCAGATGTGATACATCTTTGTTTCAGCTCACGCGAATCGTTCTCTTTGTCTGCCATGGTTTACGAGCGAGGAATAAACTTGAACAGTTACATGACGTGAAAGAAAGAAGATGGAAAGCAGAACAATGGTTCATTGATCTTGCCTCAAGCCGAAAGTCAGCACAAAAATGATGCGGGTTTAAAGTACTTGGTCAAAATTTCAAGTGCTGTATATTCTTGTGCTTCTAATGGTGCACTTCGACTGACGAGTATTCATGAGGCCTCCGGACCAATTCATACTCTAGGTGTACTGCCGTGACGACTTATAGACTAGAGAGTAAGTCCCAATCAAGAAACTTTTGCATCCGGCGGAGAAGAAGTGGGAGTTTTATATTGGAACACTGATCATGCCCAACCCGAATCTCCTACATCGAATTCCAGCGGCAAGAAGCAAAGAAGAGTCGGTGTTCTCTTCCCTGGCGAAGTCCTCGCAGCCTCGGAAACTCACCAGACACGTTTCCACATACTGGCCTGTAAGTGAATGAAAGTTTGACGAATTGCAGCGGTGCGTCAGCAACTGTACAGGTCACGATAAGGTCGTGAAAGCAGGACAGGTCAAAACCAAGCCCTGGGCGCTTCCTCCAGCTCGCGAGCAAGCCAGAACACATGGATCGCATCGTCACGACACTACCGCGATGGAGAGAATTAGGAAAATTGTTCATAGCGCTCGATGTCGAGATATTCATTCGTGCGGTCTATTTCATCAAGATTGTCTTGCCTATCTGTGTGTTGAGATATTCTCACTCCCTTCTCACCACATAGGACGCTGTGAAGAGCTTGACTGCCCTCTCCTCTCTGTTAATGTCAAGTCGGACCACTCCAAGTATGACTTTCCATTGTCGTCTTTTGCTGGTGCATGCCATCTCAAAGGTACCCTCTCTAGGATAGTGTTGCTATTCGGCCTAAATAATCTTCCACCCATGACAAGTTACCTCGCACGCACTGCAATGTTCTACTCGGCCTACAACAGACACGTAGTGTTACTCAGTAGAGACGTGTGAAGAAGTCTTCAAGCTCTCCTCTCAAAAACAGAGCCGTTCGCGGCACCAAAAGAAAAGTACATCCAAGCTCGTTATGACGTGAAACACGACCTATGAAGCACTCAAGGATATACAGAAGACGAAGAGGAGCGTGGACTTCATGGATCAGTGAATGGTTAGCAAAGGGACAGGGTCAAGAGTTGCCGGAACTGCGCGTACGTTGGACAGCGGTCAAGCCTAGCAGGAAAAACTGGCAGATGCCAGCCGAGCCAGTCGGACTCGAACCACAACCACTGGCCGCGTGGTGTCCCTCCTCTTCATTTTTAAA